>CAEFZY010011092.1:0-42548 GCA_903066815.1 Brachyrhaphis roseni
ATGGATGGATGGATGGATGGATGGATGGATGGATGGATGGATGGATGGATGGATGGATGGATGGATGGATGGATGTTGTCAGGTGTTCCGAGGAGACAATGTAACAACAAACTCCTATAATCCAGATGTGAAGAAAAACATCCATGAATAACAATTGCCAGTTTTGAGTGTGACACAATAACATTTAACTTTGTCATGTTCCTTTGGTAACACTAAAAGAAAAGAAACCGAGCACAAGATGAATCAAATGTAAGACCAAAAGTCACTACAACGTCATTGTATAAATGTGGCAAAGAAACCAAGTATTTACAGTTCCTATGAAAGTTATTCATCCCCTGCAAGTCTGATGCTTTTTATTGCATTTAAAAATCAATCAAGATCAACAAATTGCGGCTTTTCTGACAAAAGAATGACAAATAATTCATTAACATCAAAATGCAAACTGATTTCTGCAAAACAATCACAGCTAAATACAATTATTCAACAAAAAAGTGTCCGCATAAATATTCACCCTTTTAAAGTGTCTGACCTTATTAAACACAGGTCAACCCAAATGGTGCTGGTTATTGTAGTATAGAAGGTCCAGTCATCGGGCGTACCAGTTAGTCAACAGCTGTCCTGGATATTTTCTATCCTGATTTGTTTCCACACTGTGAGCAGGAAGAGTTGTCTTCCACATACATCCTTCTGGATCGCTTTTAGTTTCTGATCTGCTGTGTGTCTCGTTCTCACTGCCGGTGGAGGTGAACTATTAAACAAAGCTGCTGGGAGTGTGTGGAAGAGCAGCTCTGCTGTTAACAACCCAGGTTCAGGCAAAGTTATCAACATCTGGTGGTAGTGATGAAGTGTCCAGATAACATGTGGGCTCGGTTGTGGTGTGGCATCGCTCCTTAAGGCCCAGACTGAAGCGTGAACTCTAGCCAGCCTGGTTTCATCCACAGAGTTCCTCTTGACCTACTTATGAAGCCACCTCAGAGGGATCGATCCAGCGATGGATGATTTGATGCATCTGAGCCAAATCACAGGGAAAAGAGGGGCTTAAGTGTGTGGGGGGCTATACCTCGCTGTTACTTTTCTTATGACCGGACGCTCTGCTAGGTCAGAGGTCAGGGGTTATCTTCCCACCCAGGGTCACTCAGCATTAACATTGCACCAGAATTAATTCTGTTTTCAGACAACGCATCTTTCTACACAAAAACGTAATCCTTTTAAACTGCAGCAGATCTTGAATGGTTGTAAAGAGAAGCTAAATGAGCGGCTGATTTAACTGCCAAAGTATTTTCCTCTGCACATTTAATCAATGCTTAAGACTCATAATAGCCCAGGTCAGCGCCAGAGAGATTTCCATAATCAATGGGAAGAGGTTCTCAAGTTCATCAGGTTACTGTGCTTTCTCTCCTTCCTCATTTTTCATAGAGTTATTTATTGTCAGGGTGTCTGTCAGAGGAGGAAATAGTGGCGTTCAGGAGGGCAGCAGCAGCGTTTTCCTGCTGAGGTCACCGTCTGATCACCGCGCTGTGGACTACAGCTCTGACCCACACCTCCACTTCTGCTGGGACTAAAACACCATCAGCATTTACATCAGGGTTACATTTAGACAGGAGAGACGGTCCTGCTGACGACTGTGGTCCTTTCATATAACCACAAATCTTCCTCATAATAATACAGATAACTGAACTAATAAGTTGTGTTTCCATCACAACACAATGGACATAGAGCACAGTCCATATAAATAACATGATTAGTAATGGAACTTCCTGTACCTCTCAGAGTTTGGGTTTAGGTTTTATTTATGATGGAACCAACACTGATTACACACATTCATTCCATTTTACTGCTGCTCAGTTTTAATAACTGAGCAGCAGTTATTAAAAGAAAGAGTTTTCCAGATTCTTCACAAGCATCGAGTTAGTTTGTATTGCAAGGTTGAGCTATGACACACATTTTTATTTTACATTGATATGATTCTGCTCTTATATGATGGTTCTTTTTCTTTTTTTAAAGCAAGTTGAAATGGCAATATTTTTTAAACATAAAAAGAATTTGAACTAGAAATAGGATTTCATATGTTGAAGCTGTGATAACTATTTTATGTAGAAAATAAATAACATGCCAGGTTTTTCATTGGTGCAGTCTTGTTCTGCCACACAGGTGTTTCTACCAAAGGAAGACTGGCCGAAAATATTTCTGATCTGGTAAAAATTCCCGTTGCAAACTATCAACCATTTTTGTTTATTCTTGCTGTTTTGTGAGACATGGTCATGACAACTACACACAAACTGGAATAAGCGCATAGCATATATTCTGAGCAGGCTTCTGAAAACCACTATATGAAAAGTGAAATCTTGATTTAGAAATTCATACACATCGGTATATTTTATCAGATTTCATGTGAATAATCTCTAAAATCTTTCTTTTGAATAACTGGTTGATAGATTAGCTTGTCAAAACAAACACAAATTCAGTTTTCAGACGATGTTACATCCAGGAAGTGACATCAGTTAGTGAACATTCCTCTAAAGCAAGGTGAATGACTGCTCTGACCAGAGCAGACCGCTGACATCCAATATTACAACTAAATTCAGAGACAGGAAAAAACTCTTTTTTTCACTGTTCTCTGAAATGTGTTTGTGATGTGATTTGTGACTTACCTTTCTAATTTCTAAATTTTTAAGTTTATTATTCATCTAAAGAAAGAGAAAAATTACTGATTCCTTCACCAGTTCGTTCACAGACAGCAGGCAGGGGGCTGCCTGCGCCCAAAACAGCCCATACTTTCTCCTGGATGGGTCCGGGCCTAAACATATGGTAACAAAGGGTTGTACTGGAATTCAAGTATCTTATAATATATATTTTGAAGTCAATAAACACATGATGTCTCTTTGTTAGACCTACATTTTTACAGGAGAGACTCATGGAACTTTCATCCTGATGAGAATGAGTCACAAATCTTTCAGTTTTGTAAACTCTCTCAATACTGGAGGGCAGAGAATCCTGCGAGTGAAAACACAAGGTCTGAAAGAGCAGCCAAAATGAAGAAAGCATAAATAAAGATGACTTTAGGTACTCACTGGTGTGACTGACTTAAGTTCTTAGGTCGGCTGGAAAGCTTTGCAAGCTGCAAGGCTTTGGAAATGGGCCAAGGCAGCCATGTTCCTTATTTCACTTGTCACATAAATCGATTTTGTACAATTTTGTTCATTTCATACGTTTTTTTATTTGTAATTATATTTTTTTTATCTACTTTTGTTCAAATAAATTAAATGCATCTCTAAAAGTATCTTAAAAGCTGTCTGAATGCATCAATTCAATGACATAGCTAAATAACTTTAAATACAATTAAAGAAGAACATTCTTAAAATCTGTCTTTAAAATAAAACCTCAGGAAAATAGAATACAGGCAGCTTTCTCCATACCGTTGGGCTGCATCTAAACCAACTAATATTTACATCTTTTGACTGTGGTCAGAGATTGAATTAGACTAGTTGGTCTAATCGTCTAGTTGATTAGACCAACTATAGATGGTCTAATCAACTCACTGACATTCACTAAATCATTTCACCAAAAGCTTTCCTTAATGCCCAACTTGTTTTAGCAGATCTCAGCCTCTGCATGGCTCCTCTTGGTGACTTCTCCAGAGCCAGATAGCATAGTTTGATACCTCGACTTGTAATAGTATAGAAAGCCTCAACAGGACAGCCATCATTACAGAGCTGCCAATAAAAAATGAAAACCTATTTAGGCTGATGCAGATGCAGCAGAGCATCAGTCAATAAACCAAACAACACAGTGGGCAGGTGGGATCAGCATGAGCAAGCATCCAGCACAGACAACAAGGTCAACTGTAGAAAAGCCCCAGACACAAAGGACAAGCCAGGTTATCAATATGCTTCTTCTCACTGAAACTTTGTATCAAAAAGGCAGTGGCTCAAATGAAAGACACAAATATCTAGACAGTAGCTAAGATATGATCAGGGACAGCTGGTATAGGTGGGCTAGTAGGTGCAATGGTGAGCAATATTAGAATAAACGAGGTGGATTATTTAGCCTTTTTGCATCCCAGAAAAGTTGTTGGAGTGAGTTTTTCTTTAAATAAGGTAGGTCTCATTTAAAAACATATTGTATCTTGCTTCATTGATTGTGTCCAGTGTTGGGAAATTAATGCAGAGGAATTCATTTGGACAACTGCAGAGGCTCTATACAATTGGTCTTTGGTATGTTTCCGTGGTTGTTTTTTATGGTTGTCTATAGCAGGTTTTCTCCTTATTTTTCAAATTGGATGGGTCTCTCATTGGAATTAGAAAAAAGAAAAGAAAAAAAGAATACATTTCAAGGGCGTAGGTTTGGTCTAAGTTTTGGTGGGGACCTTGACACCATCTCCCCCCCCCCAACAGAAGCGTTCAGACAGGGTCTCGGAGGCTCATAATAAATGTAAAACTACGAAGCTTCCGTTGGTCAGGACATGTGACAAAAATTGGTCGGGACTTTTTCATATCTCGTGAATATGAAAACGTCTCTCCTCTCCTAATGTTATTAAACATTTCAAAAACAGAATAAGTAACTTCTGTGAAAACCAAATGAATCCTTGCCAGTACAAACTTTGTATTTTTTAATTATGTGATTCTAAGCTGTCCCTCAGCTGGTTGGCAAAACCTTCGTCCAGCTGACTTACAGATAGCAGATGAGATATAATGTGTCCTTAATATAGCAGATAATAAAGACGCAAAACCTTTTTTGGGTCTGGCTGGAGCAGCTGGTGAATAGAGTGACCATTGATGTTACTGGATTCTATAAAATGTGGCTTAAAGCTGAGATGCTGACGTTTGGATAGTAAAATATATAATCTCTGCTAATAAATTTATAGTTTGGTTTCTGTCAGTTCAAGAAACAAGAGAGAACAAAGTGAATTTCTCTTTATAATGGCCCATAATTTAATTTTACTTAATATGAGCCATGATTTAAAACAGGGGTGTCAAACTCCAGTCCTCAAGGGTCACTGTCCTGCAGTTTTTAGATGTGCCACACTGGAATGAAATGGATTAATGACCTCCTCGTGTAGATAAGATCTCCAGAGTCCTGCTAATGACCTAATTATTCTATTCAGGTGGTGCAGCAGAGGCACATCTAAAAGTTGCAGGACACTGGCCCTTTAGGACTGGAGTTTGACACCTGTGATTTAAAATGTAACAAACTTTGACTCCTATATGCTTTATGAAATATTTCATCCTATTTAATGATTGCTCTGAATATTGCCACGTTCTATGAACAAATGATGCAATTTGTCCTGGGAAAAATGTAGAAAAACTGGTGATTGTATTATTTTTTTCTCAGTGTGTCAGCTTAACGTCACACGCAGAGTCGGTGCCATGGCAACCAATAAACAGCCCAGAGAGCACAGAGCACAGATTACGTTCAAGTGCATCAGGAATTAACACACACACACACAAAAAAAACACAAAAAAATCTTAAAAACAGAACATTCTGTCTGTTGCCGATTTATGTTTTTGAATTTCAATTTTGCGATCATTAGTGATGCCTGAACAATAGCGGTGGTTGTTGATAAGCTGACTTAAACACCTGCACTTCCTTGTTTTTGTGTAAATTGAACCGAAATACTCCGAACTGCCCAGCAAGAGTAACATGTTAAGATGATAAAAGTTAAGCCAGCATAACTAACCTTCTCTCCGCTTTTTTTATATATATATTTTAATTAAATATTTTTACTGTCCTGTGTAATGTGATCCCCTTTGACCTTGCTATCTTGCTATCATAGTGTTGACAATTAATATCAAAACTTTGTGTCCCCTTCTCAGATTCTTTGCTTGATTGCGTCATTTCCCCACCACTGATATTTCTGATTCAATGTTAATCAACAGCTCATGTGGCGCACAGTGAGTCACATGATGTCCAATCCACTAGATCACTGAGCTGACCTGCCATTTATGTTGTACAAAGGAATTTTAAAAAGCATTACCTGTCTGTTAATGCTTTGAATACAACGTGCAGCTGCTGTCAAGTTACAGTTCAACCTTCTTTTCATCCTCTTAACCTGCAGTCAAAGAGCATCAACATGAAACCAAAGACACGCTAATCAGTCCACAAGTCTCCATATGTGACAACTGACTTCCACAAAGTCTCACTTAGAGGAAACTTTAGGAAATTAAAGAGAAATTAAGGAAGAGCCTTTTGAAAATGAGGGATGAGGGGTTTTTTTAAAGCCATGACAGTCTATGTTAGTGACTGATACAGCTTCATACTGATAATCAAGACTCATCTCAACAGAATCTGGCAACTGAAGATGTTCTGTGCATCCATGAGTCAGATCTTTATCTCATTACAACATAACATTTTGTTGAGACCCAACACCATTGCGCATGAAGGGATGTCAAGCTCAACTTTATGTTTCAACTGTCTGTGTGTGTGTGCGTGCATGTGTGTGTGTGTGGGGAGGGGGGGTGTTAATGTGGTTTTGCTCAGATGCCCTTGCCTTCTCAGTGAAGTTTTTTGACGGTCACATCGTGGTCATCCACTGAGCGCTCTCTTCTGATAGAGAGATGGACACCCCCACATCACCTCTCGGTCATGTGACGGGGTTCCCCCTGTTTGTCACTCACAGGGACAAGGTGGAAGCACATTGTGTGCATAATTTACCAGCCGCATTTATCAAAGAAAGAATCTATATGGCAACTAATGACCCATGAGAAACTAATGACTTAATAAAACAGAAAAATCTTCTGTTCACACAAGCATGGCAGGAGGCTCTGACTTTGACAAACCATTAAATGACATAATCAGAATGGTGGGAGCTCATCTGTTGGAGAGGCAGCTGAAGGCCCTCATGTGTGCTACATACATGAAGTGGAGATTCCCGCTGCAAGACTTTCATCTTAAACCCAAGTGACAAAAAATAAAGAATAGCAGTAGCTGTATTTTTAGTTTTTTTCTTTTTTTTTCATAAAACTTTGATGTGTTGTTGTCTGCTGTGAAGGGCCGGTGGGTTGTAGAAGTCAGTAGGTAACATCAGAATGTCTGAGGGAATGGGAATGACTGATATAATGTAAAGCGTATTTGAGTGTCTTGAAAAGCGCTACGCAAGTCTAATGTCATTTCATTCAAATTCTACATAAATTTACATTTTCCATGAAACTGAAGCAGGGAGGGAGCAGCATAAATTATTCATTTTAATTTATCTGTCTCCTTCCTCAGTCTCTTTCCAAAAAAGGTTTATTTTGTTCTATGCTAACAAGTCTTTCTGCTTATCCTGATCACTATTTCTGTTTAAAGGGACAGTGTTATGTGATATATGATATTAAATAGTACAATCAAGTAACTATGTTACCATTAGTTGTTACAAAAATTATATATATATGACTATATATGATATATGACTTTGTAATTTGACCCCTTGAAATTGAGGCTCTGTTGCTTTAAGAAGCTCTGACACTTGGCCTTTAGCACGTCATCACAACAATGCACACCACATGGTGGCACGCTGCTGCTAGTCTGAAGGAGCTGAGTGAGGGAGTTGGGGGGAGGGGTGCTATTGGAGGTGGAAGCTCAGCTGGAGACTGCAGCTCCCAGGAGGAGCTCTGTAGGAGAAAGCGTTTAGGTAAGGAGAATCAAGGATTTCACTCCAGCAACACTCCAGATGTGTTTGTGATGAGGGAATAACATTATAACATGATGTAGAGCTCAAAAAAGTCTAATTATCCCCGCCTCTCCACCCACCCTTTTAAGGAATGTATTTAGTATTAACAAACACTGCTATCTACAGCACAGATCTACTGTCTAAAGATACAACATAGAATTACAAGGGACTGAGTGTTGTAGATTTATACAACTCTTCCTCCCTCCAAATGAATGAATAACTAGAGTTTGATTTGCACATCTGCATCAGCCTGATCCGGAACAATCTATTACTTTACTGCCATTTCCTAAGTGTTTGCTCCTCAGCCTGACCCTGCCACTTTATCTGTTGGTTTTTATTTTCACACTGCATGCTGTCCATATGCTAGTCTAATCGTTACCATAATTCTTGTGCAGCAGGGCTCGTGTTTTATTAGTCCTGAGCAGGAAGAAAGAGAAGCCAAATGCATTTTAATAAAACCCCTGTAGCAACCCGCTAATGGGCTGACACAGGAGTATTTGCATAGAGATGAGTTACGGCCGGCCGCCTTGACGTGACTTTTAAAATATGATTGAGGAGGTTATTATTGCTGCACTATGATACGTGTTAACAGGTTATTTTAGCGTGGCTAGTGCTAATAAAATTCAGAACAAAAGGCCCAGGTGATGAGGGCAGGGTTTTTCATTGTCAGAGTCTACTGAGGGCGCTCATTTTGTCATTACTTACCACAGCCAAGTCCCTCCTCCTTCTTCTCATCTCTTCACCTTCAGACCAGGATTCTTTTCACTGCTGTTCATTTTTCAGGAACAACAACCGGCTTCGAACTGAATATAATGATTTCTCTCTTTTTTATTTTAAAGCTGTGTTCTGGTTCAGGCTGTACAAGGTGACTGGTCAGGGTAAGTGAAAGCAAATGAAACCCCCTCAGCACCATTACAACATGCTTCCAAATGTTCATTACAAACCAAACCAAAGAAGCTTTACAGTGACCTTTCAAGTAAATATTGTTCTCCAAATACTGGAAAACAATATTTGGATTGTTTTTCAAATATTCTATCTTTGAAAAGCAGAGAAATTTGAATTTTAGGAAATATTTTGGTTTTCTAAAACATAAAGGATTATCTTCATTAAATTAATAATCAGCAAAAAGTTAATTTATTCTGCAAATGAATTCAAAAAGTAAAACTCATTAAATACATTCTTTATATAAATTGCATACTGCATTTAGTGTGAATAAATTGCATGAACAACCCAGGCAAGTCAGACATTTTTATTACATTTTTGAGTTTTAAATTCTTGAAGAAAATGTTACTAAAATGCATTAGAGTTTATACAACAAAAACATGTTAGAAGAGTTTCAGTCAGTTTTCATCATAGTGCTGAATCAGTCGCTTGTTCTCCCATAATAGACTCATGTCTGGACTTGTCTTGTTAGATCTCAGTGCTGCATTTGCTCCAATCAACTTCAAGTGTTCATAGGAAGGCCTGAGCACTAACACTTTGTTCTGTAAACGATAAATCTGAACTCTAAAGACAGGATTACTGGAATAATGTGATGTCAAATGGGTCTTTGTAGAGTCACAGTGTTTTGTTTAAATATCTTCATATTAACTAAACTTGATATTCAAAATAAACTGAAACATATTACAGAGCTGAGTAAAAAATACACAGTATGCCAAGTTAAAATATTTAACCAAGTTAAAATATTCTGATGTTTCCGCCCTGCCAGAAACGTCAGAAGTATCGGATCATGGCTGCTGACCTATATGTGCAAACATGCTGCTTAAACTGAACACGGTGCAGCAGAGAGAGAAAAGTGATTGCTCACTATGTAAGATTATCTGGGAATGAAAGCATGGACAATCCTGCTGCCTGCTCAGAACTCCTGATCACACTCTGTTATCTCACCTTATCCACATCAGAGCTCTTAAGGAGGACCTGCTTACACACCCACACACACCCAGAAACACATTCAGTTAATGATTCACATAATCTGTCATTAGGTTGCTCAAGCAGACAGAACAATTAAAAGTGACTTTATTTCCGTCTGGCCTGTGCCGCTTAGCAGCGTACTGCTGCAGAAATGACCGCCGTCCTCTGAAGACACAGTGTTTTCACTCAACCATGAATGTGTGGTTAGAGAGCCGCTGCAGCGCGCCACCTTCTCATAATGCAGCATCCCCAGGCGCTCCTTATCACAGGAGCACAGGCAGCTTGGAACCAGATAAGACCGCCATTCATGTCTGTGGGAGCTGGCGACTCCCATGACACATGTCCTTGTGTATAATCTCTTGTAGAACATGGTCAACTGAGAGAGCGTCAATAGGCTCTTTATAAAGGTTGACTGGCACATTAGTCACACTGGCACACAGGGAAAGATTTAGTGGGAGTCAACAGGTAGAGCTGCTTACTGAATGGCTGCTAACAGGTTGGAGTCAGGCTGTGCTAGCTGCAGCGCCGGCGTAGATCTGCATGCTCCTTCTGCTTCATGCTGCTTCTTTAAGTTCTACTTCAGCTGGTTGCCAGTCTGATCAGAACTACTGTACATGTGAAACATATTTGTGTAGCTGAATATTTTACTGTATATTTATTCTGCAGGTATTGTTAGATTTTCTATATTGTTAACATGAGTGCAGCTAAATCTCTACCTCACAGAAACATTTAACCCAGTGCATCGTTTCATTTAAACAGGAACGTTGCATTATAACATATGATTATGCAGCTCTTAGTGGATGTGAGGAGAATGTATGTGCCAGTCCTGAGCTGCAGTCAGAACAGCAGGTAAGCAAGCAGAGGAAGTGAGTGAACAGCTGATGCAGAGGGTCTCTGAGGACCAGGGCCATGTTCACCACACCTGGACTCCATAAAGGCAGTGTTTCCCCACCTGGGGTCAACAGGGGGCTCATGGCCTCCTCCTGGATCTTTACAGTGCTTCTGCTGTCAAACATCTTACACCGTGTGGTGAAAAAAATCTCTGATAATGAATCACTGTGGAACATCTGTGGATAACAGTTGGCAGCTTTTCAGTCACCAGCAAAACAGGGAAAAATGATGAATCTGACATGGGTTTATTAGAAGAATAAGCATGCTTAAGGATTGTGTGCATGAGAGACAGTTTGTTTTATTCTTACAAGATAAGAAAGATTTGTAACATTTTGTTAATTATTGTGATTAGGCTGATTGTGATAACCCCCTCATGACCTTCCCACTCTCTCAGCTTTATCAAGTGGGCCATAAAATCCAGTGGAAGCCCATCTAAACGTCTTATCGACCCGGGGTGTGTGTGTGTGTGTGTGTGTGTGTGTGTGTGTGTGTGTTTGTGTTTGAATGCAATGCATCTAAAACAATATAAGCTACCAAATATTACATTGAAGAAGCAGTTTGAGATTCCAACATGGTGGACCCTAAAAATGTGATAAGGACTGTAATCTCTAAGTGTTTGATAGCTCAAACACACACACACACACACACACATTTTAAATCCACACACACATATTGAAAATATGTTTTTTTTTTATAACTGATCTTTATTTTCATCTGCAATACACCCCAGATGTTTTTCCTCTCCATAAAAACCAACAAACTCACAGATAATTCTGATCTTTGCTCTGAAGGTGTTTATAGGGAATAAATGTTCCAACATTCACACAGAGAAAAAATAAATAACCTGAAATGTTCAGTCTGATCACATTTGGATAGTGTTTTATTCCTTCTGTCGCAGTTCTATTTTTTATGTCTCTGTTCATGTTGTTCCACTGTACTGTTAAACTGTTCATAATTAATAATGAATTGCGTAAAATTATGTTTAAGGCAAATTTCATAATCAGACACCTGTAGGGAAATAAACACTTCAGATACAAAGACGTGATGACCTAAAGGACAGATTTTTGCCAGAACAGAAACATGGCTATAAATATATCAAAAGATATGCTTTTCTCAAAATTAATCTAAATATTCCCCTCAAACCATCCATCCTTTCATCCTTCCATCACTGTGAATGGAAAAGCCATGCAGACAAAGAGAGAGCATTCAACCTGTCCAGGAATGCCTCAGCCCAGATTCACAGCCTCACATTTCCAACCGGTCCAACCAGATCTGTGCTAAAGACACCCAGTATGTGTTCCTAGATTTTAGTAGCATTAGCAAGATATTAATGTGTTCAAGTTAATCTTTCATGAGCATGTATTCTACATTGAATCAGTTCACGAAGCCTCTATTAAACATTCAGAAAACTGAGCCTTCACTGTTTAAAACCACAGAGACATAAACCTTCACATCTCAGAAGCTTGGAACACCAAATATTTAGCAACACATGTTTGGAGTTTCATTTTGTTTTTGATTTGTTTTATTGTATAATTTACGTTTTATAGCATTTTCATATTAGCTTTCTGTTTGGACCTGATTTGCCAGGGTTTGGGTGCAGTGGCTTTTGAAGCCTTCCCCTCTCAGTCTTGCTGCTCTATGTGGATGGACTCATTCCTTTCAAAAGGAATCAATAAAAATGTTTTTATTACAATCTGAAAGTTCCTTTTGTAAATCCAGAATCAGTCTGTTTTTATTTTTATTTCAAACAGAAGGACAGAATGAACATCCTGAAGGTGTGGCGTTCACCTGTCAGTAAAACAAAGACTGTTGATAAGATTCATTTTGGGCCATAAAGCTTTAAAGGTGAAGATGTATGAGATGATTCTCTGCTGTTGGTCTAAAGAGCAGATGAATCTGCCCAGCATAACCAATGCTGATAATATTTTTAATATTTTAGGTGAGTGTCTTCATTTTAATAAATACACAGAAAGATTCAAATGTAAGAAGATCAATCACATGTTGTGGGAAATATGTTTTGCTCTTTTGATTTTTCCAGGAAACCATTTTATTATATTATGTGGGGATTTATTATAATGTCTGCAGAAGAGGAATTAGTTACCTTCTGAAAAAACAGCAACAATTTTTTTTAAATACAGCCAACCTACTTTCTGTTCAAATAAAATAACATTCTCCCCTTACTATTGTGAAGGCTTATTTTTATTACTCAATATTACTCATTTTATTCCTCATGCAGGACAAAGTTACTTTTTTAGCAGCCGGAGTGGAGGGGACTGTGGGGGTGGGGGTGGGGGGGGGCTCTGAACTGATCATGAAGAAGTAAAATCAGGCCCAAACCACAAGCTGCAGTTTTAGCTCAGAACAATTATTCCCTCATATCGACCTGAAACCTTTAATAATACCTGCAGGGCAGACCCACCTATTACTGGTGTTACCTCAGGCCGACCTCCGTCCTGGCTGCAGGCACTGGTGTTGTGACGTCACGGGGGCTGGCCCGAGCAGGATGGATGGTTCTGTCCCAGCTCTCCGTGATGTGGAGCCAATTCTGTTTAATGGTAAACCTAACACCAGGAGGGCAGGTTAACACACACAAGCAAGCTAAAAAAAATTAAATATCAAAAAAGAATAAAACTGTTACATATAGAAACAGAGGTAAACTTTTCCTTAAAATTAAGGATTTTTTTCTCCTGTTTGTTTCTTTCTCTGTTTCTCTCGTTGTTTTACTCGTTTTGTGATCTACAGCTCCTTCACCTTCTTACACTGGGCATTATTTATCTGAGGAATGATCTGTGTGATGAACGCCTCAGCCTCCGGCGGAACCCGGAGCTCAAAGTGGCAGGTGAGAGCCGCGTTACGGGCAGAAGAGTCTGGCCCCTGAGGAGTGTGAGCAGGGGCCCACACACTGCAGAAATAAAACATTTACTTTGTTTTATATCATCATAAATACAATATCGCATGAAGCTCAGTCCACGTACGATGCGTAAGGACATCTTGATGGAATAACCATTGGTGACAGCTTCGCTGCTTAAACACAAAATAATTGTTCAAAAGGAAGAAACGCGAGAACCGCGACACAGTCCACAACTCAGCGTGGTCTGTCCAGCAGACTGGAGGAACCCGCGGCTTGATCTGGGTCAGAACCAGGCCCGCTGCCACCAGACTGGAGCAGACTGACGGAACAAGTTCAGTGTGAGGAAGAGGAAGATGGGAACCACAGGAGGAAGGCCAGCGTGAGAGTGTGGAGTCAGGTCAAACTGACCAATGATTAGGCCGCATTCCTCTTTCTGGTCATCATTCATTAAAACACTGAATTCACTTAATCGTTGACAGCCAAGAGTCGAGGGTTCAAATCCCTCCAAACAAAAACACGAGTCAAAACTCATATGTTGTATAGTTACAATAATAATAATAATAATAATAATAATAATAATAATAATAATAATAAAGCCCTTACCATTTTTTTGTAAAGTGCCTTGAGACGACATGCGGTGTGAACTTCTCGCTATATAGATGATGATGATGATAATAATAATAATACTAATATTATTATTATTATTATTATTATTATTATTATTATTATTATTATTATTATTATTATTATTATTATTATTATTATTAAACGCCCTGTTTAGAACGAAACCCATCAGTCCATAACATCCAGTTTAAGCCAGAAAATAGATTTTGGGTTTTCAGAAAAACAAAATTTATAGATTGAATTCTACATTTGGAAGATATATAACAAACTCGGGTAGAATTCAATATATGAAAAGGAATATTTTAAATATATTTCTGAGTTAGACAAATTAAATAGATATTCAGCGTAATTAATGATTACAATTAAGAATTTTGCACAGCGTAAAAATCCAATTAATATGAGAGAATGTGTTGATTTTAATCCACCAAACTGGGTGAAAAAAAGTGCATTCCCAGGTATATTTAGTTTAAAATATATATTTTATTAGAAAAATGTTATGAAGCCGTCCTATGCAGTGTGTCCTAATAAACCCCGCGGAGCAGCTGAGTTTGAAGCGGACAGAGAGCAGCCTGCTGCCAGCTGAGGAGCCTCGGTCTGGACCTCAGCTTGACCTCGGCCGTTTTCAGGCCCTGGTCAGCGCCTGCAGAGGGCAGTGAATAAAACCCAATTTACTCTGCTCTTTAGGAAGGAATGGTCACCATTCGGAAGCATTTTTTAGGAATAAAAAACTTTTTAAAATAGCCTTTCTTTAGAATCGTTTAATCTCAAACATATTTAAAAGGCCCTGATAATAACAACATTAATATAAATAATAAACAGGCTGTGATCGGTTCAAATGGCGACAAATGTATAAAACTCCAGCTTTGATTCAATGCATCGGTTGGAAACAACGAGCCAACTTTAGAGTTTTTATTAAATAAAAGTGCTTTACATGAAGCTGCTGCAGGCCGCTTCCACAGCTTCACAGGGTTCACCAGTGTGTGTGTGGGGGTGTGTGGGGGTGTGTGTGGGTGTGTGTGTGGGGGAGGGAGGGGGGGGGGTCTGTGTGTATATGTGGGTGTGCGCGCGTGAGTGTGTGTGGGCGTGCGCGCGTGTGTGTGTTAGCGACCTCAGGTGCAGCTGCGGTTTTATCTGACAGATCAAGAGGCATTCAGAGACAGACAGAAAAAATACCTCTGCTGTCAGATCAAAACAAAAGCGTGTTTACCGCTGATCTGGAGAATCGTTTCTGTACAAAAAAAATAAGAAAAAAAACTACACATAAATTATTCACAGCAATGATTCAATAGCAATTTCTATTCATACAACTCACGCTTCTATTTACAGCTATGTCTTCTCTGTGAACCGGAAGTGTGTATCCTCTTTCCTTGCCTCGCAGGAAAACCTTCACAAAGTGAACCGAATCCATGAGTTCGTCCCGCCGGATCCTCCTCGGAACAGGAAGTACAAGTCAATTAAGAGCTGTCGTTTTCAGATGTGTGCATCAGCAGCGCAGAGCCCGGTTTGTGTTTCTTCAGCAGCTGTGTGATCTTTTCATCGTCCGAGTTCGGGTCCAGAGGTTTGTTGTAGTCGTCGTCCTCCTCCTCGTTGTCCGACGTTCCTTTGAGCCGCTCGGTCTCCGAGTCCTGCTTCTTCTTCGCGGAGGCCATTTCCGCCGCGTGCTTCTTCCTCCACTTGGTCCTTCTGTTCTGGAACCACACCTGGCCGGACACACACACACACACACACACACACACACACACACACCCACACACACACGCACACGCGTTTCAGTTCTTCCATGTGTTTTTATATCTCATAATGTTAGAACCGCCGCATAACCGGAATAATTGAGTGGAAAATATTACTATAAATTGAAGAAAATATTGAAGAGAGGAAAGTTTATGAATTCAATCATTTTCTAAACCAAAGAAAAATAAAACCAGAAAATATCAACAACTAATTCAGGAAAAATCCTAATCATCTGACATCATTTTTATCGATTCAATTTTGGTATTTTGAAAGTGTCAAAAATAATTATTTAGATTTTTCTCAGAGTAGAGAATAAACCCGAGAGTGGGCCAGTGTGTGTGGGTGTGTGTGTCGGCTCTCTTCCTCAGTTACCTTCACTTGGCTCTCGGTCATCCCCAGAGAGTAGGCCAGCCTCGCTCTCTCTGGTCCCGCCAGATATTTGGTTTGTTCAAAAGTCTTTTCCAGCGCAAAGATCTGCTGCCCAGAGAAAGTGGGCCGAGTGTGTTTCCTTTTCCCATCTTTGTCCAGTAACACTGAGTTCTGATCTGCAACACAAACATGGAACTAATTATTTCATAGTTCTTAAGGAACACAAATTAGAAAAGAATTCAGTTCTAAAATGCTGCAATATCAACTTTCCTATAAGTTAATTTTATCCGTATATGTAAAGGAAAATTAAGTAGTGATGTTGTAACATTATGTATTTATGCATCACTTACGGGGTGAACAAGCGAACCTGGCGTCTCTCCAGTGCGGACTTTGCATAACTCCTGGCCAAAAGATCGGCGTCCTCCCCGGCAGGTCAGCCAGCGGCTTCGGGTACCGGGCCACGGCCACAGCCGCCGCGCTGGGGCTGAAGTAAAGTCCAGGAGGAGGCGGCGGGCTGAGGCTGCTGAACCTGGGCAGTCCTGACAGAATCCCAGCAGATGAGGAGGCGGCGGCGGCTGCAGCAGCTACGACCGCCGTGGTGCCAGCAGAGGAGACGATCGGCCGGTTGAGGATGTCGTTAATTCCGTGCGGAGTTGCAGAGGAGCACTGCTGCGGGGAGCCGAGGCCCGAGGACAGCCCGCTGGAACTCTTGATTCCGGGGGAAGACACGGCCATGCCGCCTGGGTTGGGAGATGTGGTGGCGGGAGAGGTGGAGGAGTTGGGGCAGGTGGAGAGGGGATAGGCCGGGTACAGGGGGGTCTTCATCTCGGTCATGCTGTGCAGAGCTGCCAGAGGTGGAGTGCTGAGGAGGAAGGCGCTCTGTCGGGACCCGTCCATCTGACCCACCGCTAGCATTACCGCCTCTGAGGGAGGCCCGGGAGGACTGGGGATGGGGCTGCGGGGGCCAAGCTCCAGAATCCAGACTTCAACTAAAACACCTTCGCTTTCTTTCTGGACTCAAAGCCCATCTCAGTCCGCGGGCAGAATCCAAATCCCAAATGCTCCAGGAAAGCAGGACGAAGTTCCGTTTGTGTTCGGGTCCAGTTCCGGTCCGGGAGCCGCTCTGGTGTGTCCGGCAGGTTGGAGGAGATCATCAAAAGTGATCATCAGCTCAGCATCTTCATCAGCTGCGAACCAAACTTTGAGAGGAAACGGGGGAGTGCGCGTGTGTGAATGGAGCTGGGGGTCTTTTTTGGATTGGGTGACCCGGCCGTGATGTAGTCCACTAAGATTCACGGCGGCTTCTGATTGGTTCAGCGATGTTCTGATTTAATGAGCAGAAAATCAAAGAGGGGACAAGAACCGCGACACGAGAGCAGGAAAAAAATTGAAGAGAAACATAATCACATTTGATGATAATGATCATAATGATTCAAAATATAAATAAGGTAAAAAGTCTGTATTTCACCTGCAGATCGATGATTCCTGCAGGATTAGCAACAGGCTGCAATAAAAAGGCTGAGAGAGTAAAGAGGAACAGACAGCAGCTGAATCTGTCTTACACCAGGAGCTGCGCTTGTTTTTAGGGTTTTAGACAATAAAATGAGTCACTGAGAGATGAAGGTTAATTATTATACATATGGAAATTGTATTGAATGAAATATTCCAATGTTATTTTTATATACATTTACTTTTATGATTTTCAGCATCATCTGACTAGATGGGCCTTTAAGTGTCTCCCACGGGCTTCCGTAAGGTTTTTGTTCATGTTGACTTTTTAATCACATACAGTGACGAGCAGCAGGATTCCAGTTTAATTCCTGAGAATGTTTCAGCCAGAGAGGGGCGGAAACTGAAGCACTTATATTCCGATTGGGAGATATTCATGTGATCGGAACACACACACACCCCCACACACACACACTATGAAAGCGTCTCCCCACTCTTCGGACAAGTAAGTAAAATGTTTCTGTAGAAGTCTATAATCTAAAAATAATTCATTTGATAAAATTTTGTTTATTTCCATGGCGCCAGCTTAAAACAAATGTTTTAAGGCGCTTTCCAAAAAAAAAAAAAAAAAAACAGTTAATCTTCAATCACATATATGTACACGTTTTCAAATTCGTTCAGCTATTCCAATCTGATTTACCAAACAATTCAATTCAGGTCTAGAATTGAATTGAATTGGCGCTGTAGAAATTGGCGCTATTTCTATAGCGCCAATTCACAACAAATATGATCCCAAAACAAAAAAAAAATAATAATTTCCCTTCAATTCAAATTGATATTAATTATCGGTACATAATGCTCAATTAATTATTCAAAGACTTTAAAAAGTTTCTAAGAAACCCTGCAGACTGCATCTAGTGATTGACTTGCAGAAATTACTATTAGTACTATTCAGTTTTCGATTCAACTATAAAATACATCTACACGTGTTCCAGATCAATCCAGTTGTACAACGCAGCTTTCAGATGGTTGAATGGCATGTGGTGGGAGTTAAAGTCCAGCTGATTGCATCAAGTCACTGACTTTGCAACAGTTTGTCCTACTGAGAAAGCATGTGGGGACAGAGGGAAGAAAGAATCCCTCCAGGAGAGCCGGGCCTGCTGAGAACCTTTAGCAGGAAGTTGGTGTGGAAAAACAGCAGCAGCTCCAGACTTTCTCACAACGTTACTAAAGAGGAAACCAGTCCACATTAAATCAGCCAAATATGTGACTTTTAAATCCTCGGACAAGACTTTTAATTTTGAACTTGAGGTGATAAAACAGAAATGTTTGTATTTCAATTTGAGACGCCGGTGTTTACATGTGTTCCTTGAACGTGCGTTTTTGCGTCAGTGCGCTGCTTTGTTTTGCAGAGGAGGTTAAGGTTTTCATGTTGAGCGAAAAAGATAGAAAAGACTTTGGGTTGCACCGAGCATTCGATTTAATTCTCTCTGGGTTTTTTTTACAAGTTTAAAATGATTTTTTTCTGACTATTTTTTCTGTACAAATAAAAACATACTCCTTAAATGTCAAATGTCATTAAAAAGTGAGTAAAAGATACAGTTCTGCATAATTTATCAATTATCCTAATATCATTGCACAAACAATACTGTTTTACTAATAGTATTAATAATACAAAAAATCATAAGAATTGATCTACTTTGTGGTCATCTCTTTTTGGAATTTTAAAGTTTTACATAAAGGAACAGGCAGAAAATGAAAGGCTTTAAAATTCATCACATTCATAATTCATCGTATTGATCTTTAAAATCCCAGCCAGTTTTTGGAGATTCTACTTATCAAATCGATCAAGTGTAAAGATGATGCTCCAGAAAAATTCCCCATCAACTGATCCTCATCACAGTGACCATCTGTGTGTTAACAGAAAGCATAGTACAAATGTGCAGTAACCTTATAGACGCAACTACATGACTCAAAAATGATGATCATTAACCAGTAGAAAGCTTTCATTCCAGGAGTGGATGAGTCACAAGGTTCATGCTGCTTAATACTCAGAGAAATGAGAAAAGTCTAGATCTCTGATTTCACCAGCCTCAACGTGTTGCCCAGTGTCAGAAAAGGCATCAACACATTTGTCTGGTATTGCCTGGATAGAAAGGATGTTCTGTAGTCCAATGAAACGTTTGTCCATGAAGCACAGAACCAAAGAGCTCACACTCCAGCCGGGTCATCTGGGCGTCGCCTCTGCATCAGCCAGGAACTTTATGAGGTCATCTTGGATGAAATGTGAACTTCCTGTTCAGCAGCTGCTGGCTGTTTTGCCTCGGCCTAAGGTTAATAATTTGATAGTTTGACCTACTCTTGTATATCACATTGTAAAACCTGGCAAGGAAAAAAAATGATGTTCTTTACATGTAAAAATATTGAAAAAAGTGAGTGGATCAGGTTTTTGTTCATTATTAGACGATATGGAGAGAAAGGATTGGAGCTCTCAGGATCCACAGTCACATGTTCATGTTAAGAGTTTCTCTTCCTTCGAGTTGTGGGGGGAATACGTACATTTCCACATCTGTTCCCTACACACGTCTTTACTCCGGAAAAAACTTGCCTCTAACATTTCATTTCAGACAGGACAGAAAGTTTCCTATTTTCACTGTGTATTGTATAAAAATACTCCTAGAAACCCAGTTTCTAGGAGTATTCTTCTTTCTGGAAGCAGCTGAACCAGGTCATCAGTCTGTGCAGATGAAAATGGAAGAATTCAAGTTTTAATAGCAAAGAACCATGTAGTGAAAACAGGACATCTGCTCTTTCAAACGGATGAAAGCTGACGATCCACTAGGGCCCTCGTGTGGACACCACCTGTAACAGCACATACTTTTCTATGAAAATCTAGTATTTCTAAATTAAATCAAGGAACTATTACGAAAAATCTGAAATCCCTCAAGATATGCCTAGGATTTTAAAACAGATCTTCAGTTTTAAGTCAGACTGTAATCTAAGCTCCAGTTCATTATTATTATTCAATATACTTAGAAATGAATACATTTATCAGGGATAAATTGAGTCACCCCTTGTTGCTAGGAAATGGTTAAAAAAAAACAGATAACGTGACCCACTAAAAGCAACTGTGCTAGTTAGTAAAGGTAAGATGATTAGACTTTTCCTTAAAAATGTCTTTCATTCTTTTTTTTATTGTTTTATTTCCTTGATTTAACCAGGTAAACTCCGTTGAGATCTGGATCTCATTTTCAAGAGGGACCTGGGCAGAAATCTGCAATACACAACAACCTGGTTACAAAATAAAACTTGAAAGTGAACTTTGTGTTTAGACCACAATAATAGTTTTAAATTTATTCTACAGTATATATGACTTGTGCTAGACCTGTCCAGGGTGACCCGCACCTCTCACCCGCTGGACATCAGGACCAGCCCCCCTGGAGACCCGACAAGAAGTGTTGCATAATGGATGGATTGAGCTTGTATACAAGTTCTGAACAAGTAGGGGAGCCACTAGTGGAGCTAGTGAAGTCTGAGCAGAACCAAAGGATGCAAAAATAGGCAGAATGACACAGTAGAAATACAGAGACAAAAAAAAGTACTTTTGAGAAAGAGATTCTGATGGAGAAGCAGAAGCTAAAAAGAGTTTCTTAGTTGCCTTGGTGTCTCAACTTGATAAACATAAACATGATTCTGCAACAAGGATTGTTTTATTATTTTTTTCCAAATGCTAACTTTTGCTTCCCAAGGCTACTAAAAAGATGATGTTTTTAGATATGCGACTCAATTTGGCCCATTTTAAACACTTGTTCTGATTGTTTGAAGTTCTGCACAACATCCTGAAATATTAAGCAGATATGTTACAGCCAAAACAAGGTTGCATTGATTTAGTGATCCTAAATATGAAAAACGCCTCAGTATCCCTTATCTTTGCAGGATGACTCAAAATGTTTTCAAACTAGAGAAAACTAGTTTTCTCTGCTCCAGGTTTATCATGACCTGATCACTAAAACTCTTGGCAGTTTCTACAGTTCAATAAAATAAACTGGAAGAAAGTTTCCCTGATATCTCAGTCAATTCAATTGGTAAATTAAGCTGTGTAGTTTAAGAGGCTATATTTTAAACATCTGCTGCATGTTTACAGCAGCTGATCAAAAAGGAAGCATTCATGTGACTAAAGCCACTTCTAAACAGACTTCCTCAGCTTAGGCTCTGCAGGTAATCTCTCTGCAGAGCCTTTATGGGACAAACCTCAGGTATTCAGTAGATAAAGAAGAACAAAGATACAGAGTCTGAACTGATATTACAAGACAGCTTTTTATTAGAATTTACTCGCGTGCCATCAGCTTCTGCTTCTTCAGCTTCTTCTGTGAAACCTGCAGACAGAGACACTCTGTTAATACAGACTCTGTGATGACAGGAAGGACAACTTTACTGCTTAAGTTGCTCAGAATGTAACCATTTATTTTCATGGAGAATCCAAAGGTGTCCTAAGTAGTCATCATGGCAACCATTAGAGTGCCTCAGTGAGTGGGTGTGTTCAGTCATACAGCTGGTTCAGTCTGAAGCCCCCTCTCCATTGTCCAGTCTTCCTCTAGCCGGGTATGGCCTGCTTTGGTTCTGGTCTGGTTGGGTATGCTTCTCAGAATGTGGTCCCTCCTCTGGTGGGGCCACTCTGTCCCCACCAGAGCATGGTGGAGACAGAGTATATTTTGTCTGTGGCCCCGTCCAGTCGATGCTATAATTAATTAAAAGGCTTGGACCAAAAGATTTGACCATGGAATTATTGACTTGCAGCTCATCATTTACTGCAGTCTCACTGAGCATCCCACAGGCCTACCAAGTCACTTGCCTGGTTACCAAGTTAGTTTTGGTTAGTACCACCTCTACAGTGGTACAGAAAACAGGAAGGAACTGAAGGATCTGGTAAGGACACAAGTGCGGCTGAGGCATTCTGGGTAAGAACCAGTTAAAACCTCGGCTGTGGAGAAGGGGCTTCAGGAACCTGAGCTGTATCCTGCTGGTCTGAGTTCTTCAGTCAACGTCTGTACTGCACCTTTTTCTTCTGGGCCACCTCCTCCTCTGGCTTGGGGACGATCTGCTCCTTCTCGGTGAGGATCATCTCGATGTGGCATGGTGAGCTCATGTAGGGGTTGATGCGGCCGTGGGCGCGGTATGTGCGTCTCCTCATCTTGGGGGCCTTGTTGACCTGGATGTGTTCGATGACCAGAGAGTCCACGTCCAGACCCTAAAACCACAGATTGGGTCAAATCTGAGAAGTTGTCACAAATCATAAATAATATATAAAACCAGACTGAATATGTGATGAAAATGAGAAATTAAATGTCAAGGCACACCAAGGTTTTAAAAGAACACCATCTCAAAACCACTGACTGTTGGAAGAGATGGCATGAGCAGAAATATTAAACTGATATTTATGGAGTGAAAACTGAAGTCCTACCAGAGCGGATAGCCTGACTAACCAGCTAATAGGAATGTGCGACGTATATGGTAGACACAGTAGAAATTTGGCCTACGGTAGAGTTCTGTAGTCTACCGGCTAACCACAGTAATGCTTGTTGATGTAATCAGCTGGTTAAAAAGGGAAGAGCTGGTTAAAAAGGCAGTGCAAAATGTTGATCTTCTTCAGCGGTCTTAGCACAATGCTCAGGAGTGTGGCAGATATCACGAACATGTAAAGGGACACGAGCGGTCAGTGCAACCCAACCGGACTGCACTGACTAAAACAACCACTGGGGTCTAAATGACCCAGTTCTTTTAAGACCAATGGAGGGTTAAACAGACCAGGAGAAGAAAAAGGTCATCTGCAGTGTGAGGTGACACTTCCTGCAAAAATATGAGCAGTTTGTTTTACCACCTTAAAATGAAGCATGTGCTTGAATAGCAGCATGTAGCTGGTATCAAGTTCCAATCACAACACTGTGTTTCTATATAGATATATTTTTAACTTAATTATTTAACCACAAAATCATACACAAATTGAGTATGAAACTTTCTTATATTTAGGTTATTATACCTCAACTCCTCATTTTTAAACTCAAGCCTACATGAAGCTGCCAGAAAACCGTTCGATGTTTCTCAATGTTTTCCCTACAATCCAAGCCAGGCCTCAAGTTTCACACCACTTTAGGCTACTGACTGAAAAACATATTCTTATCACTGATCCTCACACACCCTGAGTCAGGTGAGCTCACACACCGGTGAACATGCGCTCTCTCCATCAGACAGAGAGCGAACAGAAAAATAGTCACAAGGATATCAGTGTTAACAACGCTCTAGAGGAGAGTGGCAAATGTCACGGCCAGATAGCATGGGCTGGATGAGGGGGTTATCCTGGCAAACCGGCAGTTTCCGAAACCACACACACACAAAAGAAAACCTTGTAAATGCACACACACATCTGTGCGACCTTGCTGGACCAAAAACTTGTGGGGGCCTAATGACCCCATCCTTTAAGACTGCGGGAGGGTTAAACATGTTTGGTGGTGTTTTAATGGCAGCAGTTTTCTCTCCTGGAAGTAGCAGGAGAAACAGTTCTTATTGTTGTTATTAAAACAAAGTGGAGGTGCACTGATTGTAATTTTCTGGCTGATTACGATATTTAAAAAGCCTGACTGATTTTGACCTATCGCGATTCGTTTCTGTGCTAAATATATCAATAGGGTTGCAAAGTTCAAGTCCCTGGACAGGTTTCTTTATTTAGCTAACTGATTATCTGCAGAACAAAAATCTAAATTAATGCTTTCATTAAACGCATTAAAATTGAAAACTGCCTTTTCAGTCTGTGGACATAAAAACATGTCCTTTGAGTCTCTTGTGTTTAAACTTCTATGGAGAAGAAAAGAAACCTACAGCTTTCTATGAGTGCATAACATAATTCTGTTACATATATAGATTTTATTGTATATTCTGATTTTCTGAGATCATAACAGAGTTGTAATCAGCCAGTTATTAAGATAAACAGAAAGCAATGTAGAAAATAAATCACTGTAATAAATTGGTTTCAATTATCAAATTACTGGATTTATTTTTCAATAGTATTGTAATCTGAGTTGACATCAAGGTTTGCAATTAAATATCATTTTTAATGGAATTGGAGAGAAATGTTCTCAGAAACTAACATTACATGACAGAACTAATGGAGACATACTGGTGTTTTGTACATTTGTGCCAAGTGCTGTATGGCCCGTCTGATACCGGACCTGAACTCACCTTCAGCTCAGCATTGCTCTCTGCATTCTTGAGCATGTGCAGCAGGAACTCTGCGCTTTTCTTGGGCCAGCGACCCTGAGTCCAGCCGAACTGCTTGGCCTGGGAACAACAAACCAATTAGAAGAGACGCAATCCTCCCCAGTCAGTCTCAAAGTTTCCCCCCATCGCTGCTCAGACTAAGAGTTTGTTTTCATCATTAATCCAAAGGTGTCCTAAGAAGGTCATCCTGGCAGCCTGTACGCCCTCTCCAAGTGTTGGTGCTGGGTCTAACCTGAGCACAGCGGCCCACCCCACCATTGTAGCGACGGAAGGGGACACACTGGTGCTTGACGATGACGTCCCTCAGGTACTTGTTGGCTTTGCGGATGTGCATGCCCTTGATGGCCTGGGCTGTCTCACGGGTGTTCTGTTGGGGAAAACATAAAGCACAGCAGTTGAGAAAAACTAATTTGTGTAGAGACTGGAGAAAAACCTGGTGAGAAGCAAAAGCTCAACAATGTTACAACTTTCCGACTTTGTACAGAGACGAGTCCCTTGGTCATCTGTGTAAATTTTAAAAAGTATAAATTTAAACACTAGACCTGATATGACTCTAGTAATAAATGCAGAACTAACACCTGTAGGGTCCCTGATTCAAATTGAAGTTTCCTTGGCTTGGATTAAAAGACAGTTTAACTCAATGTAGAGCTCTGAACTGTAACAGCATCCAAGTACACTTGATCATCCTTTACTGTCATTATTATTTTCATAATGAAAACAAAATTAAGATGGAGACAAAAAAATTGCACTGAATGTCCCCCTACCAAACCCAAATGCCTCCAAAACACAGCAGCTAAAGCTAGACCTGTTTGACCATCACAGTATATAAAACTGCTTCACATAATCTCACTGCAGAAAAGAAACTTCTAATAACCTACTGCTACTGCATTAGACCAAATCAGGAGGAAAACTAAGTTTGAAACACCTAAAACCAGAAACTCCGTGTCTACCAGGAACACTGAGTTTCTGGCAGACACTCAGAGGTTTAAGGATTGATGAAGCATTTCTACAAGTTAAAAGAAAAACCTATCGTTGTGTAACAGAATGTCATATTAAAAAGCTAAATACTTAAAAAGAAAGTAGGTCTCTTTCCTTATCAGCAATTTTATAAAGACACATGAAATAATGCAAAGCATCTTAAAGGATCAGTCTGATCCAACATGTGGACAGCTGGACGGCTTACCTTGAAGTGAACCCGGAGGTTGGAGCCCCTCGCCTTGCATGCTGAAACGAAAAATGAAGACATGAAACAACAACCCAGCAGCTAACTCTACCCTCACTGCCTCAGTACTGTGTAGCTCAGGTTTAAGAAGTTATTTTCACGATTAATCCAAAGGTGTCCTAAGAGTCATCACTGCTACCGAACGAAGCCCCGACCCCAGACCCTGCTGCAGGTTTTACTCACATTTAGTAGGGTTCTCGGGGTCGAGAGAGTAGCGGACCATCTTCAGATACCTGCAACACAAACACGGTCAGGGTTTTCATTGAGCCTTCTCCTTCAGCTCAGCGAGAAAACACGCTAAGTGGCTAACGCCTACTCATTTTTCTGAAACAAATGTAAACAAAACCAGCATAAACATAAATTCGGCTGTCGTGAGTAAAGAATACGTTGTTAATATTATTTAAAAAACAGCCTTTAAGTGTGAATCATCACATGTAGCCAACATGGCGGACAGCTACAGTAGCGACCTAACCCGGCGTCCTAACACCATTTAACATATAATCTATAACCTACGCCTTCCAACTCAGACATATGACGCCAGACTGGTTGTTTATTATCAATAAATGAAACTCAGTGCGTTAAAACATTGGATGGAAAAGATTAAAAAGAGATTAAGAGCAGATTCTGCTCCTTGAAATAAAAACTAAGATCCTCACCTCTGAGGCCGCAGTGGGAAGAGGAAGTACCGCAGCCTGTGCTCCTCTTCTTCTGCGTCCTCTTAGTTTACCGCACCCTGCTGGTCAGGAGGAGGCATTGATCAGAGGACTGTTTCACAAAACTAGGTTAGTGGATTAAGTCGGGGGTTTCCGAATATCCTGTCTTAATTAAGCATCGATTTGGTTTCTTAAAAGAGGTAACACATAAACTATGTTCAGTTAGGCTCAGTTAATCCTGGCTGGAGCTTCATCTGTTCAGTCAGCGCTCAGAAACCAATGAGTTTTGTCCGTGATTCCGTTTTCTTGTCTGTATCGTTTTGTCTTTTTTATTACTCTGTATTTAAATACCACAAATTTATCTTGGTATTCAGTCAACTCCTGTTAAATAAAGGCCTTTAATAGACTATTTCAGTGTTAGATACTTATGGGTCATAAGGAAACAAAGATATTGTAATCAAGTGATGCCATATTAATTGCAGCAGACTTACAGATGAGTTTTAACACAGCTTGATTTTTTTTCTTACAACGTAAGTTAACTTTAGTTTTGATATTTTGATAAAGAAATGCATAGTTTAAATTACAAATATTTAAAACAAGTTGTTATTTACATCATAACTATACCTTTTGTCTTTATTAAGGAGGCTGCTGATGCGATTCATTTTATAAGCTCTGTTACAATTTATTTTTTGTGTTTTGATTGCCATTAATCTGCATTTCCAGGAAAGCAGGAAACTGTCCCTTCAAAACAAAGACATCACCACTCAAACAGAAAGTTAACCATAGTTAAAACTAATTAAAGAAGCTCTTATACCTTTTAAGTTATTAGTAAGTCATTTGTACATAGTCAACATGTTATCCACATACTGCAAAATGCTCTTACACTTAATCTTGATCTGTTGTGTTTGTTTATTGGTAAGATGGAACAAAACAGAATAACATGCAAAATGTGTGTGAATCTGCTGTCAGATTCACACACTTTATGACACCGACTTTCACTGTTCATTTCTTAGGTTAAAGGTTCTTATTTGAGAAAATGTCAGGTTTTAATATGACAGTTTTTAGTTAAAAATGGTCTGGAAATGTATATTTTGGGCTAATTCTACATTCAACGATCTGTTATTATTTGCCATCGTAGCAGCAGTGTCTCACAGAGTTCTGGTCAGTCCATCATCTGAGCATGGAGAAATTGTGGAACAACAACAAAACTATGAAGACAGTCTGTCATTGGTCAGAGATAGACTGACCAAGGAGAACATTCAGGGAGGCAGACAAGACTCCCATGTGAGCTGTGGAGGAGCTGGGCTTTATGGGACAGAAGCAGGAAGAAGGTCAACGTTGCAGTTTGCTACAAGGTCTGTAGGACACATTGAAAAGGTCAAAGGGGCCCCTGATCAAATTAGATCAAAATGAAACTCTCTGAGCTACAAGAAAAAATGTATGAGTAGTAGAAATCTGACAGTGCATGGCCCCTGAACACAGCATCCCCAAGTGACCGTGGTGGTGGCAGCATCATGTGTGTGAAGCTAGAGAAAGTTGATGGAAAGATCAATGGAGCTAAATACAAGCCAGGATCAGGAAAGTCTGATAGCCTGTAAAATATGATACAGGAATGCAGATTTACTTTCCAGCAGGACATTAACTCTAAACTTAGAGCTAGAATTAGGAAAATGTTTAAATTAAAGCATTATAATGTATTAGGATGGCCTATTCTAAGTCCAGACCCAAAATCCTTGTCAGAATCAGTGGTAAGACTTGAAAATTGACGGCTACAAATCTCCATATCCAGTTTGAATGAGCTTGAGCTGCTGGACAAACCTTTTAGTCTCTAGATGTGTAAATCCACAGACACAGACCTGCAGCTGGAACTGCAGTGAAAGGAGGCTCCCCCTACCGACTCACAGGCTGTATACAAACACACATCACACTTTAAAATGTTGGGAACAATGTATCATTTTCCTTCCAGATTAGAGCTGGAAGAAAAATGTAGAATTAAAAGAAATAAAGAACAACACACAGGGGAGCACACATTAAATCCAGATATAGATTTATTTGGTATTCATATTGAAACCAGCTACAAATAAAACCTTTTGTGCATGTCCCTTGAGTCATGCACAGCATTGCACTGTAAATATGCCACAGCTTGACACATTGTGTCTAAGTAGAAAAATAAAAATATTATTTACATGAAAGAAAACAGTCTTTAGTTTAATCCTGCAGAAAAGCTCTTTAGAATAGGAACAACCAGATCACATCCTTTCAAAGGAGTCACTGTTCTGAACGGTTCAGTTGTTCAGCCAGAGGTGGCAGTGGAGAGAAAAATGTGAACACTCTGCTCTGCTAACATGTGGCCTGATGAAGGGCGTAAGGAAGAGGAGATTAGTGGATCACTAGCCGTCATTCAGGGTCTGAGGAAGTGCAGACCACAAGGCCATGATGAGCGGTGTCCAGGAAACTCTCTGCTTAGCGTTGAAATGTTCTTCAGCTACTGAATGGTAGATTGCTTTTTTTTTCTTCTTCGCATTCGGTCTGTTCCATTCTGCACTTCATGTCACTTCATGTCACATTTCCATAGCTCTGATGGATCCTGCTGGGCAGCATCAGGGATCTACATCCCAACGCCTCATCGTAGAATGTCTTCTGATGTTCTAATGAGGCTCATTTGTAACATTAACACAAATAACCTTTAAGTAGGTACTAAAAGTGTTTTTGCCTTAGGCATACATTTCTGTGTGAATTAATTGCTGTAATGAATTAACTTTCCAATAATGTTCTAATTTATGGACACACACACAAACACACACACACCCACACACACATGTAAATGTCTGAGTTCACTTATAAAAACAATCAAG
The DNA here is from genome assembly GCA_903066815.1 of Brachyrhaphis roseni. NCBI lineage: Eukaryota > Metazoa > Chordata > Actinopteri > Cyprinodontiformes > Poeciliidae > Brachyrhaphis > Brachyrhaphis roseni. The sequence continues at coordinate 29,477 of CAEFZY010011092.1, forward strand.
CTTTCTTTCGTAGTCTGTGTTAGAGAAATCTGGATTTTGAGAGGAATGTTATGAGTGAATGATATGGATCCAGTCCCACAGCTGGGCTGTCTTCTCCAAGATGTCCATCAGATCCAGATGTAGGAAATTCAGGCACATTAAAACTAACTGCATGTGGAGAGAAAAACATGAAAGTAACAAACAGGAAAAGTTCTTGCAAAGTTCTGTGATAGCAGTTCCAGCTGGAACAATTGCAATGAGGCACCTTTGCAAAACCTTTTTATTATTGTTGTTTGTTGTGGCGCCATCTAGTGGCCAGCCCTTCTGTCCTCAGGTCAACAACAAGCCTAAGGACCTGAAACCTTCATTGTACTATTACATAAGACATGTCTGTAGTCATCCTTAAACTCTGAACCCTGTCCTGGGAGGGGAAACTTATTTTTGTCATTACCTGTACATTATGCACAAGGTTGCTACAGATTTTTCATTTTCAAAATCACATCATTTTCATTCTCTGATGTCTTAGTAAAGCTGTTTACAATACATTTCCAGCAGATATTTTAAGCTATCTTTTAGAAAATTGGATTTGGGGGAAGAGTTTGGAAATGTTTCACTGCATTCCCTAAACAACATGTGTGATCGTAGCTGCAAATGGACAGTGAAAGGGCAGACCTTAAAGGGACAGTTCAAGAGTTTTAACGTGAGGTACCGTCGAATGGTTGAGAGTAGTTAATATCTTACAGTTGTTTCTTGAAGAACCACCTGAAAGGCTTCAGAAACCACGGTGGCTCTGCTGCTGTCTAGTCCTCAGCTTCATGGATCATCTGATGATAAAATAAAATGTAATTTTCCAGATATTTCCTGAAGCCACGCCCAGAAACAACTTTGATTTGTGTGAGAAATGACATGAAGTGATTGGAACGTCCAGACCAGCTCAACCTTCTGGCTGCTTCTCAGATATCTAAATGGTCCTCCTGCATCTTTGGCTCCACCTGCTGGCTTGTCTTCTGCAGTTACATTTAGTTAGGACCTGACTGAGATGTCTGCGATGAATGACTGTGACTTGTGGTCTGCACTGAATAGCTGCATGTCAGAGTAAAGACACCCTGCTCCTGCTCTCTTACATGCTGCGCTGCAGGTCTGCAGCTTCAGGATGGGAGCCTTCTTCACCTGGTTCACCCTGCTCACACCGCTCAACAGGTTCTCCTCAGGGGGAAGAGAACAGTCTCTCTGCTTCACAAGTTTCTCTGGAAAAAAACTGTCTGTTGATAAATGACCAAATAAATGCACCATGAGTTTGAGACTGCGATTCCGATTCACTGTTTCATCTCAGAGTCCAGGGAGAAACTTCTGAAGCAGCGTTTGTGGTTGATGCTACAGAATGCTGAGACGCTCCTCTGTCTGCACCAGGCTGACACCAACAGGCAGAGCCACAAACCTGCAACACACAGAAATATTCAGGTAAAAACAGAAACGCCAAACAGCAGCTTCATGAAAATATGAATTTACTCTTTCCCAACCATTAGACATGAAACTTCAATTTGAAGGAAAAGTGGAAGAGTTGACAGTTAATCTGGAACATTTATGATGTTAACTCCTTCATAATAAGTTTTATGAGGCATTCCCAGAGACCGAGCCAGACACTCGGAGTGTCCTGGTCTGGACAGACTTTGGTCCACATAGAGACGGACAGTCTGATAGAGTCAAACAAATCAAAGGTCATCAGGTACAGAAGATCCTTCATGAACACATTAGAAGGAGGCCACAGCACAGTGACACTCATCATTATGGTAAATGAGACTTTTATTGATTTGTCTCAATCATGACTTAAAATTAGTTTCATATTTTCCATCCTAATGATGAATATTTTTCAAAAGAAATTTGGTTTACTGAGACACCATAATCCATTTTATTTATGGTTTTGGTTGTGTGAGGTTTTTATTTTGGTTTTATTGATTGTTTTTGGTTGTTGTGTTTTATTTTGGATACTCTTCCAAAATATTTGTACATCTTCCACTTTCTTGGTCTTTAAGAGAGTGAACTTGCGTCATTATGGCATTATCAAAATATTACTTGAAAATGGTCTCAAAACAACAATATTATCATTTTTTCTCAAAAATTACTGGGAAAATTTATCATCCAGCAAAATTAGTTCCGGTGACAGGCCCAAGCAAATTTGCATTAAACTTCTGGTATTGGATCTCAGCTCTGTTGGTGTTTTGTGGACTGTTTCATAAAAGCCACAGATTTACACAAGGCCTGCAAGTTCTGACAGGAAGCAATCTGAGGTCCAGGCAGGAAGAGGCAGATGAAAGAACAGCAGAAAATGTTTTCTACCTAAATGTTGATGTGAGCTCCAGTGTTGGCAGAAGCAGCTGATGGAGGAGGACAGCAGGAGCAGGGGAACGTGGTGTCTGGAGACACGGCAAGATGAGCCGGGGCAGCCATGTTTTTGTGTAGATGGGTGTGAGGGTTGCGGTGAGGGGGGGGCAGTGGAGTCACTTGGGGCTCGTAGCTGTGGGAGTGGGGGGGTAAATCAGGGCCACGTCGACCCGCTCCGAGCCGTTCTTTGGACAGATGATCTCAGTCAGACCGTCGGGCCGCGGCTGGCTCAGCAGCTCACCTGGAACAGGACAACAGCACAGTTCAACACCAGTACACCCAGTACACAGAACATTTACACACAGTAAACCTGACTCTGAGTCAGTCTGTAAACTTAGACTCCTGAAGAAATTAGAACGTTAAATCTGTGTTGTCACTCATTTTGTTGGCTCAAACTGGTAAGCAGTAGTGCAATTTCTCCACTAGGTGGCAGCAACATATCTCTGTGACTGTGCTGAGATGAAGGTCAGTTATGCATGTGTGTTTGTGACTGATGAACAGATCCAGATACGCTCCACAGAGCCTGAAGGCCTGAAGGCCTTCACCCTGAGTCTTCCCCCTGCAGCTTAAAGAAGGTTTTAGCCCAAAACCAGCGGGTCTGGGTTTTAGTGTTGGAATAGTCCACTAAAGCAAAAATACAACAATACACAAAGTGATGACGAAATTACAGGAAATATGAAACACCTTTACTGTCTCACGACAGAACGTCCCATTGTTCTTCCTAGATATATTGGTGCGAGGTCAAGCCTGCCAGTCTGAATTCAGGGCACAAGTTTTTCCATTTTCCTGCATCACCAACCATTGTTCCTGCTTGTGGCTATTTTTATGATCCCCTTGGCAATTTTGCGCTTGAAGAGATTACAATAAGGGAACATTTTTATCCGATCATACACACACACACACACACACCCCACACACACACTATACAGATGCACTGATCCCATGCCAGTTTCTCCTACGGGCTAAAAACAAAAACAAGCTGCAGCCTGAGGGATCAACAGGGATCAGCACAATGTGACTGTTTCCAGTATTTTTCCTCCTTGTCTGATAATCAGCCCTGAGCAGATTAAAGTGGAGCAGAGGAATATCCCTTAAGCTTTCAAATTAAAGCACTTTTTCCACCCAAATGGAAGCAACAACTTCCATTAAAATGTAACCATTCAGCTGATTCACACCTGAATATAGCAGGAAGCATCAGGTACTTAGTGACATACAGCATGTTGGGAAGTGTGATGTAGTAACTGTATTCCTATTCAAAGTCAAAGCTGTAAGAAAAACTGGATTTAATCTGAAGAGCAAAGCCTTCGCCCTGACAGCATCTGGCAGATCATTGAGATTTTGATCATCTTTATTTTGTTTGTTAAAAAACACACAAACAGTTTATATGTGTCTAAAGACAAGTATAAACTGAGTTTGAAACACTATTTTGTATGTGAAAACAAGTTTTCTTTTCAAAAATATTATTGAAATGTATCTACAGTTATGTGTGCATGGCAGGACAACAGTGTGTCATCCATGAAAGAAGCTGTTATTGGACCACTTCTATGAATACTGTCAGGTTTTGATAGAAACGTTCCTTCTGTCTTCTCTAGAAGAAGAAGAAGAAAAGAAGCAAACAGGAATAGAAGAGTTTAATGTTTTGCGGTTACTGTAGTCAGGATATCGAGCTGAGTGCAGTTTCCATTCTGAATGCAGAAGAAGTTGTTCTGAACAATAGACTTTAATATGAGTTGGCCATTAGGAGGAATATTTCTGCATATGTTCACATTTTTATCCGGAAGGGGGGCACCCCCCATCACTCCACACCCCCACAAATTCCTTTCTGCTCTCTGGATTTCAACATCTTATTCAGTTCATTACCTTGAGGAGTAGAGTTTGATCCAACTGAGCTCTGAACAAGTTGAATGGTAAGACAAGAATGTTCTGAAAAAGATGTACAGCCAGCTCTGGGCTCCCGTCGCCATTACAGCAGGCAGGAACAAACAAAACCACAGCATCACTCAACATGGTGGAAGAGCCATGAAAATCATTACTGCTGTTCCACGGTAGTTGACTAACAGCCTCATGAGTGCTGTGTCTCAGTCACCTGAAGATGTCTGCGTTACGATCCAGAGCCTGGGTCTTAGCTCCATCATGCAGCTCAGCAGTGATCAGATGATCTGGTTTTTCTGGTAAACACCGTATCCTGCCCCAGCAACATACCAATCACCTGGAGGACATTTCATGCCTTCATCAGAAATACTGACCAGATTCGCCACAGCTATAGAAATTATGCAAGAGATATTCAAATGACCCAATAATCTCATCTTTTGATATGTTATGCACAAACACTGTCTGCTTTGGGGAGGATTCACTAACCTCTGCATGTCAAATGCTCATTTGGGATCCAACTGCCAGCAGTACAGCTTAGCTTCTAACTAATTCAGTAAATAATTATTTGTCCACTTGCAGGCGTTTACAGAGCATACCTATGTCTTCCCAAGATGGTCAGTGATTCTGTAAATATGGAAATAAAATATAATGACACAATGATGTCAGAGCAAACACAACAGAACCAGTCCTGAGGCAGCAAAATGCCAGTTTTTCATCTATCATCTCAGGCTGTCCTGCCATGTGATTCCTCACATTTAGAACCATGTAATGTGTTCTAAATGGAAGGAAGAGATAGAAAACAGTAACCCAGCAGCTTAGGAAGCCCAGAGGGTCATGTTTAGACATTCCAGCAGGAGGGATCTAACACATGCTGCAGCATCTGATGACCTGCCAGATGTTGAGATAATCGATGCAGAAAGCCCAGGATTGTCTGAATAATTCCTGGCAATCCTATTGAGCTTATGAAAAGGATTCCAGCCCAGGAGCTCAGTGAGCTCTAACAGGGAACAGCAAACGTTCACAAGCTTTCATATTAGTGCTGTTCTCATATGGCAATGATAAAAGTAAACAAGTCTGAATTACATTTTAATTTAATGTTCTAAGATATGTAATTTATTTAAAAGTCACTCTGTGTTTTTCAGCCATTTTGACTTTGTATAAAGATATTAATGATCTGTTTGTTGTAGGGTCACCTTTAAGTTGACCTCATCTTATCGTGCAGCCTTCCAGATCAAACAGAAACAAGTTCCAGGTAAAAGGGCTGGATATTGCGTCAGCCATATCCAACCCTGATAATGCTCTATGCATTATCAGCACAGAGCTCACAGTGGAAATCAATACGCTCTCATTCATGCTAATGGAATATGCAGCTCTGCATATTGTTGACGGGTTTGGGCCGGACAGGCTGCTGCTCTGTTTGCTTTATGCTAAGCTAACAAAATTAAGAAGGAAGTCAGGCCACATTGTTTACTATTAAAGCATCACACGCTCACCTTCTCTGAGACTAAAAACAGGCTCACAGGCAGCACAAAATTAATTTTCATATCAATCAGGTCTGACTAATGACCTGCCTGTTGGAAACTCAGAAATCTGATCTTTTTCCAATCAGTTAAGGCAGCACACCTTTGTACTACTCCAGTCTTCTTTGAGAACCATGTCACTGAGAGAAAAAGTCAAAGTTTGATGTTTTCAGTATCAATGATGTGTTTAGAAAATTAAAGATTTCTACTTCAAGAACCAGGGTAGTTTTCTGGGGTCATTAATACTCCAGGGTTGAAATTTACCACCCAAATCAAATTCTTATACAAAATTATTAGATTAAAATATTAAAATGTTACAAAAAACAAATACATTTCAATATTTACTGTAGTAGATATGTTGGTTTATAACACTTTTTTAATTTTTTTATTTTGGAAATAAAAATATTGATACTCTTTAGGAATGTTGTGTCTATTTTATTTTCAGGAAAACTATAAATGTCTTTGTTCCTGTTTGAATGACCATCAGCCTCCAGTCACCCTGCAAAGATGGCTGGATGTTGTTATAATGTAGCTCTTAAAACTACAGTATGTAATAAACAACATACTCTTTCCATATTTGTAGCCTAGCAGATATCAAGCAGGAGGGTGTGACTGACAAATCTAAGACCCTCCCCCTGTCCCTGATTGGTTGTTTCTGATCACTGGGAGGAGACTGTAGTAAACTGTCGGATATAGTGACAGTTTTGAAAAAAAATAAAAAATGTCTGACAAAGTCAAACAGCAAGGTCTGACTTTGCCAAAGCTAGTTGTGGTGGAAAAAACAAGGGGTGAATTGGTGAATTGTTAGGCAAGATTTCAAAACACAAATTTTAGAAGAAAAAAGCCTACAGTACTGTGAGCTCACAGCACCAACACTGATATTAGAGAATACATGAGATCACATGTATAGATATCACATGTCTGCAGGTGTCAACAGGAGGAACAGAGGCAGAATGAGAGCAGCTGAGGGCCGGAGCCTCCGGCTGAATCAGCTCCTCCTCCACTTCCTCTGTCTGACAGAGAGGAGTCACACTGTGACCCTCATAGGCCTGATTTCAAAACACAGGAATGCTCACACCGACTGCAAAATACACAATGCATCCACACACACACGCCCACGCACACATACACACACCTCCCTCCACAAACACTGCAGGTAGAGGAATGACTTTCGTTGGCTCTTACTGTTCCCCCCCAACCACCCTCCTTGGCTTCTCCTAAATGGTTTCCAATCGCAGCCATAAAAGGAAACGGACACTTCTGCCTGAGCAGCAAAAGTTTTCCTGTCTCCAGGAAACTCCCACTGGGATGTCATGGCGAGTTTCGAGGGTCTGCTTCATTCACAAGCTTCAGCACAACAACTCAGACTTCCTATTAAACTTCCTCTTCCATTGTGAGTGTGTGTTGTAAGGAAGAACGGCTGGACTTTCAGGATTTCTTTATCACTGAGTACCACAGTAGCAGAGAACAATGAACAATGTGTTTTCTCTCAGATTAAAGTATACATGCTGAGATTCTGGCACAGCCAATATGATTCCAGTGATTACTTAGTAACAGAACCACTAAATACATCTTGCATTAAATAGTACTGCCAGCAATGTTGTTTGTGTTCTGCATTATGTGTTTTGTCTCTGGGGTTTCTTGGTTCTCCTTATTCTTCTTTCTCTCTTCTATTCTCTTCTCCCTCTTCACCTTTTAACTTTTTGCACCACCTCTCTATTTCTTTTCTTTTCCGTTTCTGTATCCATGACATCTGATGAAAGGCCTAAACCCAGAGCAATGAACCCAGCGCAGAACCAGTTGGTCTTCTGCTTCTCCATCCAGTACAGGCACATTGAGGGACTCTGCGGGATGAGAGTGCTAAATCAGCAAAGTTCATATTTCACTTTAGTCCACTTCCACTATCCGGTTTTTATGTTTGCAGGGGACATAAATACTTCTGAGGAATGTTTATCTAAGGAGGTGAAGAATTATGTACATTTGTATGACTCTTCATTAAATAACTACTATTACAATAACTGACTGTCAAATGGCCAAAACCTCCTGGATGGAAGCTGCAACATCATTGGCAAAAAGCAAAGAGGATAAAGGGAGGGAGGGAAAACGGAACAGGGGCGGAGCCAATCACTGGCCACGTTTTCTCTTACATCACAGACAACACTGAGTTTTTTGCAGCAGTTTGGGTCAACACAGGAATAAACTTCATACACAGGAATAAACTTCATTTTAGGCAGGGGTCAGAGTTCAACAGAAGACGATTCATTTTGATAGTGATTTTAGAAAACTCAACCTGACTCCACAGTGCTGACTTCAGGATTCAGGCCCAACATGGAGCTTAGCCATCAGAACCCTCCTAAGCTTCAGGTGTGATGTGACCTTTCCAGCAGAAACTAGAGCAGCGCCACCTCCCACAGCGACTGCAAATAGCCGTCAGTTCAGGTTGCAAGGCTGCACACGTCTGCAAGCTGGTTGGCACAACTGCCACTCATAATGAGGTCGCTGTGTGCAGAGGATGAATGGGTTCACACCAGCTGCTGGGAGGCTGGCAGAGGCCACCGGCTCAGAGGGAGGATTAACACAGCACTGTGTTAAAAGGGTGGATCAACCAAACACACACGCACCCCCCCTTCCCCCCACACACACAAAATGCTGAAGGTTGAAACTCTATAGCACACCTCTGTCTCAGGAAATGATGTACCTTATTTTAGAAAAGTTCTCCTCATCCAAACATAAGACAATAAGTTGGAAAACTTTAACATCTGATATAAAATGTGGAACTAAGGAAACTGAGTCCTGCAGAAGCTGCCAGGCTATTGATCTACAGCTGCCCCTGTATCTTTTTATCTCTTTTGATCCTTTTTGATAAAATAAACAATAACCTGGGCTGCCAGTAGTGACAATTTTGGGCTCCAACAGAAACTACAGCAGCTCTAAGGAGCTCTGCAGCCTTCGCTAGCTGCACTGGATGAACGGAGGATGTGTGAAATGGAGCGGAATGAGCAGGGAGGATGGGCTCAGAGAACCGGCCCACACCAGCAGTGCAGCGCCTTCTGATGAACTCACCATCATCTTCAGGAATGTTTGGCCCGGAAAGCCAGAAACATGACTGCAGATGCTGCTTACAGAAACCAAGCTGAAGTCTAATTCAGTCAGAATGGAGGAAGGTGTGTTCCTGGGTTGGACAGATTGTTCCTCAGCATACAGTAGTGAGGCTCATCACTCCTCTACTAACCCTCCACTAACTCACTTTTTATTTTATTTGCTACACAATTATTCCTCTGAAATAATTATTCTCAAAGAAAACTGAAAGTCAGTCTTCCATCCATCCATCAAATCATTTCTATCCATGTTTCTATTTACAGAGCTGCAAGGGGCCAGATGCAACATGCTGCTCCCACTGCTGCTGAGGGGAATGTGGAGACCAGTTAGGTTAACCTGCATCTTTTTGGACTGTGGAAGGAAGCTGGAGTACGAGGAGAAAACCCACCAGGAAAACATGCAAACACCCTGCAGAAAGACTCCAGACTAGGATCTGAACCCACAGCTCAGTCCTGGTTCAACTCCCTAACACATTCAATCTGTTTTTGCCACATTTCAGGGAGAAAAACAGATTATTTATCTAAACGTAATATTCAAAGCTTCATACTTAAGGCTAATGCAGCTGCAGAGAGTCTGCTTCAAATAAACTCACACTCTGTCAGGATGACACACTGTGGATCACTGTCAGCTGGAATGGGAAAACATGGCATTATAGACCAGCAGTTAATGGCTGGTCTCTCTCTCTCTCTCTCTCTCACACACACACACACACACACACACACACCCACCCCCACACACACACCCCCACACACGCAAACACACCCCCACACAGCTAGCAGAGCTGCATTTTTCAGGGGAATCAGAGAGCTTCTGTTAACAAGCTCTACAGGAGAAACTACTGGTCATAAACTCTTCTGTCTGTCAGAATTAATTACATGTCAGTGCTATATATTCCAACATTGTTTTAGAGACCAGATTTTGCAGAGGAGTGGCAGTTATTTGCTTTTCTATGGATGTTTATAGGGTGATGATTTAATGAAAACTGTTCAGCCTGCAGCTCCATGGCTGGCCCTCATTCCTGTTATTATGTCAACACTGCTGTCCTGTCTGGAGAGAAATCATTAAAGCAGATACATGCATGGTGACTGGAACAGCTGTACTCAGTGTTGCAGGTGGATCTGAGCAGCACAGCAAGGCATCACTGCAGCTGCAGAGCAGCAGAGTGTAACGGCACAGACAGGGACGGAGAAAAGAGGGAATCCAGCTGAGCTGTCCAATCCTCTGGGGAGTGGAAACTACGTTACATGTTGCTTGTTTTGAAATATTTTCTTTCAAGGTCAAATTATGGACTTCAGATTGCTTGAAAATGAAATTTTTCCAGATTGATGGGAACCAACAATAACTTTTTTTCCTTTGTGATGTATAAACACACACCAGAATGGCCAGACTTTGTTTTTCAGAAGCAGTCACAGTGATGATAATGTAGATGAATTCATAAACACATTTCATTAACAAGACATGGCTACTGTGAACAGCTTGGGCTTAGAGGTGCACCGATCTATCATCCAGCTAATTTATCAGCACCGATTTCCTTAATTTTGATAGATCAGTGATCGGCCGATCTTATCCTCCGATCTTATCTACCTCAGCAAAGCCTACAAATCAGCCACTGTCCTCTTTGCTCTGCAGAGAGAGGTTTGACTGACAGACAGGCCCACCAGGTCATGTCTACAGGTTTGCAGTTAACAACAGTCACCCCACTGTTGTTAACTCAGCAACTTTCTTGGTATATTTAGTAACATTTCAGACAAAAATATTTGGTATCGACCAAAACTGGAATCAGCAGGTCAGGATTTTAAAGATCGGTAATCGGCTGAAAAACTTCCATCGGTGCAGCCCTACTGGGACTCATCTGGACTTATCTTTTAACTTTTATTTGACAGTACTAGTTGACAGTACTAGTAAATCAGGTCAGACCATTTGAGGCTGGTCTGACCTGATTTAAGTCATGGTCAATGGAAACCTAAATAGAAATGAAATGAGGCAGAATTCTGCTTAACACGACTAAATGACTGAATGACCTCAGAATTTACTGAGCTTCTCTGTTGCTCACTCTGTTAGTTTCATCATGCTCTTATACTATCTGCACTGTAAAGTGAAAGCGTTCATAATGAGTTCAAGGTCCTGGCTGAGGGCAAACGTTCTGTTCTGAATCAGAACAGCAGAACCACGAAAGTTAAACAGTTTTTGCTGGGATCCAAATAAAAGAGCAGATTAAAACCTTCAGCCCTAAAATAGCAGAGAGCAGTGGTGGCCTGAGGATCTGTTAACGTTTTTGTTCTGACAAATTGGTGGTTGCTTGTGGTGAGCAGCAGCAGCCGCCATCTTGGCTTGAGTTACTCTGCTGTTTAGCTGTGAAAACAAGCAGCCACAAAGAGCCTCATGTTAAATCCCAATTGGGCTTTTCAGCCACGGCAGAGACCAGTGAGGTAGTAAAGTGTTCTGATCCAACTGCATCCTGGAACACTTAAATTTATTGATTTAACCAGAAGGTTTCTTGAGGTGTTGCTCTGTTGCTCCTGCCCCAACAGATGACAGCAGGAGAGATGACGCCCTCAACAGACTGATAGAAGATCTGGAGCACCTTGAAGTCCAGTCTGCTCTGTTCCTTCTTAAAGATGCTTCATTGTTTTGTCTCCAGTCCAGACTGCTGTCCTCATGAACATGGAGGTATTTATATTCCTCAACCATCTCCACTTCACATTGTGGCTCTTTGCAGACCCAAAGCTATGAAGTTCCTTTACAACCTTTCTCAGACTGAGGCAGGTCAGTGGCTAGTTTATAGCTATGAATATTGGAATGAACTCAATTGATTTGAACTAAATTTGCTCCAAACTGAATAAAATACAACTGATAATCTGCAAATTATAAGTTGGACCAGTTTGTCTTGTGATGGCATCATCTCGGTGACCGGACTGGGTGAGAAGCTCTCCAGGTTTCCTAACTCATTCATTACAGTATATTGTACTAAGGTACTAAGGTTCACACACACCTGACTGAGTAAGCTGCAGCCTGACTCATGTGAGGAAAGAGCAGGATTACTGCAGGGTGACGTAACAGGATCGTCTCTCTGCCGACACATTACTCACCAGCCAAGATATGAAACAAACCTCCTTTCATCAGTTAACTCTGAAGAAAGAGTTAATTGCCTCTCCTCGGCCTGCCACCTTATCGTGGTGGAGAGGTTTGAGTGCCTCAATGATCCTAGGAACTATGCTGTCTGGGGCTTCATGCCCTTGGTAGGGTCACCCAAAGGCAGACAGGTCCTAGGTGAGGGACCAGACAAAGCGCAGTCCGAAGACCCCAATGATGACAACAAACTTTGGACCTCGTGCTCCCTCGCCCGGACGCGGGTCACCGGGGCCCCACTCTGGAGCCAGGCCTGGAGGTGGGGCATGATGTCGCCATCATGCCCCACCTCCAGGCCTGGGGGTGGGGCATGGAGGTGGGGCCCTACCTCCATGCCCGGAGGTGGCCGGGCTTTTACCCATGGACCCCGGTCGGGCTCAGCCCGAAGGGGAAACATGGGTCCCTCCTCCCATGGGCCCACCACCTTTGAGAGGGGCCAAAGGGGTCGGGTGCAATGTGCCATGGGTGGCGGCTGAGGGAGGGGGCCCTGGCGGTCCGATCCTCGGTTGCAGAAGCTGGCTCTTGGGACGTGGAATGTCACCTCTCTGGTGGGGAAGGAGCCGGAGCTGGTGTGTGAGGTTGAGAGGTTCCGGCTAGAAATAGTCGGTCTCACTTCGACGCATGGCTCCAGTTCTGGAACCAGACTCCTTGAGAGGGGCTGGGCGTACTTCCACTCTGGAGTTGCTCATGGTGAGAGGCGTCGGGCAGGAGTGGGCATACTTGTGGCTCCCCATCTCGGCGCCTGTACGTTGAGGTTTACCCCGGTGAACCAGAGGGTAGCCTCCCTCCGCCTCCAGGTGGGGGGACGGGTTCTGACTGTTGTTTGTGCTTACGGGCCGAACGACAGCTCAGACTACCCACCCTTTTTGGAGTCCTTAGAGGGGGTACTGGAGAGTGCCCCTCCCGGTGACTCCCTTGTTCTGCTGGGCGACTTCAACGCTCACGTGGGCAATGACAGTGAGACCTGGAGGGGTGTGGTTGGGAGGAACGCTCCCCCCGACCTGAACTCGAGTGGTGTTCTGTTGTTGGACTTCTGTGCTCACCACGGATTGTCCATAACGAACACCATGTTCAGGCATAAGGGTGTCCAT
>CAEFZY010011094.1:0-32196 GCA_903066815.1 Brachyrhaphis roseni
TTTAAAAAGAACAAATGGTCTATTATTTGAATTTTATGTATAATTGCAAATTATTTAAAAAAAAATAAAATAAAAACCACTCGAAATGACTTGAAATTAAAGGTTCCTGACTTGAGACTTGACTCGACTTTTTCCTGTCTTTACTTGAGACTTGACTCGGACTTGAGGACAGAGACTTGAGACTTACTTGAGACTTGCAACACAGTGACTTGGTCACACCTCTGTTTATCATGGCTTCTTACCATGCTGAAGCCATGATAAATCACCACATAAGTAATGTACTGTGGTTATTTTACTACATCATCTATTCTAATATCAGCAACTCACTGTGATTGCCTGCTTGTATAAATTTGATTGTTCTGGCAAAAATGACCAACAAAAAATCAGGAAGGAAACAAAAACCGAGCAGGACAAAGTAGTAGAGCTTGATGTTGGCAGAGCTCTATCCATTTATGGAGAATGTCTCTCCTTTCTGTCAGTCTGTCGTCCATCTTTCCTGCTTAAATTCTAAGAAAAAAAATCTTTGAATTCTGGAATTCTAAAGTTTTTCCTATGATCACATCACAGGGGGCTACTATTAGTGTTAGAATTCTTTCAGAATAAGGGTCTTGGTCAAAATTGACCCACTGGGCCACCTCAGCAGATACAGCAGTAATAAACCTGAAAATACAATGAACATTAAGAGTTAAGATAAGACTGCGTGGTTTCACACAACAGCAGCAGTTGTTCAGCGCCCACAGCCTCCAGAATCCATCTGAGATATATGTTTAATCAAAGGAATCTGATGCAGATAATGTCCAGGGGCCTCATGTATAAAGCGTGTGTAGGCACAAAAAATGTGCAGTGCCATATTTTGCTCACAAATTAGCATGTGTAAAAGTGAACTTTGCGTCAAAGTTTGCATAAATATACGCACACTTTTTTCCTGGCGTGAAAATGTGTGGCAGCCACGCAAACTTTTTCTGTGAATATCAAACTACAAAGTGTCAAAACTCACCAAACCACTCTGAAATCTGACTACATTCAGTTATTTAGATCAAGACGCATCAAACCCGATGTTTTTTTCATGGTTTTAATATTTTATTGTCTAAATGTAAACGATGAAACATTTGTCCTCAGACAAGCACGAATACAAAGTAAAAAAATAAAAGGATGTGAAAACCTAACTCGAATGTAAATAGTACTTTTTCCTCACTTTTGAAATGCATCTATGGGGTCATTTCATTCTCACTAAAAAAGTAAACAGGGTTTCTATCAGCAGATTAACTCAAACCTGCTGACTAAAAATAATCAACAGGTTTGATTATTTTTAAGGTGATCAAGGTGTGTAGACAATCACACGTATATAAGTAGTTGCACAAAGGTGAGCGTTGTGGAGCGTTTTGGATCTGATGGAGGACATCGACAATGGAAGGATTCAGAGGCAGTGTGATCAGAGATCATATTGATCTTCTGGGAAATGTTGATGATGGTTTATTATTGTTTAGATTAATCCAGATTGATCATCCCGGAGCTCTAAGCAAAATTTAAAGAAGGAGCTGTGCAGTACTGGTACCACTGCAGCTGGAGTCATCCTTCTGTCGAGCCATGACCGCTTTGTGAATGCGCCTTATGGACAGAAATGATCTTCATTCTGTAAATGTATAACTCATGCACATGATTCTACTATTTAGAATAAACATCCACATTCCCCACTCAAAGGACTCTGTCTTTAAATTCCAGCTGAACGCTCTGCTGTTCAGACAGACATTTGCATGATCTCCATTTTCTTTTTTTAAATTTTGATTTTTTTTTTTTTCTTTAAAATGTATTATTTTTATTTTTGTGAGGTGACCGTATGTGCTCTGAAAGCACCTTTTAAATAACATGTATAATTATTATTATAAATACTCGTACTGCTACAAACAAGGACGTTGTCATGGTTATTGCTTCACCTGATGTATTTATGGGTGGTGACAGGGGGGACCAGCAGCTGCGCTCTATTTCCCACAAAATAGGACTTATAAAGGTGCGCAGCCATGTGTGTGCGCACAGCTTTATACATCCGTATTTTTTTGTGCGCCACACTTTTCGAAATTTGTCCATACGCCGAGTTTTAGTGTGTAAACTTGTGCACTCTTTTATGCATGAGGCCCCTGAAGCAGGAACACTAAATGCAATCAGACAGCATGCAAGATAATCAAGACATGAAGTTCATCCTTGGATTTATCCATGAGAGTTTCCTGCAAGTAAAACCACAGCCATTTAATTCTGTAATCTCAGGAATAGGAAGCGAAAGCACAAAGGGTCTGTGATGTCCGTCGATTACATTATATAATGTTAACGCACAGGTAATGGGGGCTCATGGTTGCGTGTTTCCAGCAGAACTCTGGATTATGCAACCTGTGTTGCCCCAGTATGTTGGCTCATCTAGAGAACTGCCAGCATCCCGTGGGCCCTTCTCCTCTTCACAGAGCCACGAAGGAAGAGGAAGTCAGGTGGAAAGAAATCTCCTTCCATGTCTTTTACACAGCCTCTCAGTAAAAAGAGAGGATAATCAGTTCAGTTCAGTTTTTATTTATATCCCAAAGGGAAATTGGTTTGTAGCAAGCATCAGAAATGCAAAAAACCGAAAACCACAAAAGACATCAAATAAAAACTATGCATATTAGGAGAAATACCTAATGCCATAAACAAAACAAAAACACTGTTTTATGGATTAAGACATCCAAATGTAGCAATTTATAAGAGATGGAGCACATTTACAAAAATATGTCTTTTAAATATTTGCGAAAACTATCACCATGTCATGGTAGTATAGTATGAGACAGATAATCTGTTAAGAACAAAAAAGAAGAAAAATCAAGCTCCTTCGCCTCCTTGCATTGCTACTATTGCTCTCTGAAGAAATGCACCGCTCCTGATCAAATACAACCAATCAGAGCCAGGAAGAGGTTCTTAGTCTGCTGTGTACACATTGCTCAATGTGCTAATGGGGCAGAGAAACAACTTAATGCTCCAGGAAAACCGTTCATGGAGCAGTCATGGCAGGCTCTGCCATTGGGAAGAAGTAACGGAACAGAGAGCAAAGGAGAGAGTGAGTGGCGCATACATGAGGATGACTGACAGCGCCAAGACCCCTCTTCTGGCTCTGATTGGTTGTTTTCCAACCGAGTGGTGTATTTGTGCAGATAACACCAGGTTCATAGGGAAAAGGAGATTGATTTTTTGTTACATATTCTCTGTCTCAAATTATACTGTCACATCATAGTGATAGTTTTAACAAATATGTATATAAAAAAAACATATTTTTAATAAAGGTTACATACTACGTCCTAAAATGTATTCAGAGACACAAGGACAAACTGCCAACAATTTTTCTCACTAGAGGTTCAAAGAGCTGAGTCTTTTTATGCTGAGCAGCCAGAAGATCTTAGAGATGGCACCAAATTGGTATTTAAAAAGCTCACACTCATAACTATGGCTGGGCAATGAATGACAATTATGTTCCCAGCAAGAATTTAAGGCAAACAATGATACAATAAGTAACGTCTGCCCATTTAATATATAAAATAGCAGGTGGATTTACCGGTAATGGTGTCACAATGTCAATATAAAAAAATAAAGCAAACTGAACAATGGATTGGTGAATCAATCAAAAGCACACAGTACTGATTTCACCTTGGTAATGTTACTTGTGTTATCCAAAAAACACACCAAATTCGAATTCTGATTGAAAAACAAAGCACGGCAGATAAAACACTGGTAGATAAAAGAAGGTGAAATGATGCATTCAGAAGAACATTAAAAGAGACTTGGAAAGTTTCTAGAATCCAGCAGTAGAAACACACATCCTTGAAACGTGGAAATGATACAAATCCTACTGAACCTTACCCATTCTGAATATAATCACAAACCCAGTCAATACACTTGGAAAGACTTGTGAGCATTTTGGTAAATTCTTAAAACAACGTATTCGGTGTATTTAGAACACTAACTTAAAATTTTGTAATAGTGCTGACAAAGCTTGTTTTGCCAATTTATAAAACTTCTTTCTAATGTTAAATTTAGTAAGAAGTTAAAGAGTCAGGATATGGCCAGACTCTAACTGGCCTGTCACAGACCACTGTGACAGGCAAAAAAGTAACTTTGAAAAGTTTCAAGTATGAACTCTACTTCTTAGAGTTCATAAAAGCATTAAATGTGAAAGACTATGGGGCCACATTAATATGCATAATACATCAAACTGCTAAAACATGAATGAATGATTTAAATATTCATTTCTGTGGTCAGAAGGAAAAGTAACACCAGACCAGTTTAGAGATGAGGATTTCAGACATGATTTGGTCTATTTACAATAAAAAACAAAAACAACGTCAACACTATCAATATCCCAGAGACAACAAACTTGCTTACATGTCTAGTTTCCTCTTCTAACAATAATAGAGGTGATGGTGGTGACAGTGGCCACAATCAGCAGGGCAAACTCGCCTTGCCTGCTGGTGTATGATAGGGAAGCCGTGGCTACTATTCAGTGGCTTGCCACCTTCAGCGTGTGAGTGAGTGTGTGAATAGATGAATGGGTGAATGACTACAGTGTGAAGCGCTTTGGGGTCCTCTGGACTTGATAAGGTGCCATTTTACCATATAAAGTGAAATGTATTAAAACACTGACCTTTAACTCAATTACCTTTGTGTATCGTCTATACTAGAACATTAGAATGGGGTGTAATCAGACCTTCTCGTTTCACTCGAGAAGCTAATTATATTAGTTTGTGTCTGTTTCATTTCTCAAAAAAACAAACAAACAAACAAACAAATGATCCAACAACCACAAGTCACTCCAGCATGAATGAGGAAAACACATTCACTATTTGTTTTCATTCCTTCAGGAAAACACCTCTTCTCTGTAAAAGTCTGTGCTGCCATGTATTTATCAGTTTCTTTAATCCATGTCATATTGAGCTAAATTGATTCAAAAGTGCTTATCTGAGGAATTTTCCTATTGTGATTATTTAATAAAGTGCCAAAAAACATCAATCACGTGAAAGAAGCCAACATTGTTTAACTAAACTCATAGGAATGTGTTTCTACATGTAGAAAGAAGTCAACATTTAAAGAAATGCATCTGTAGGATACAGAAATCCTACAGATGCATAAATCTGTAGGATTTCTGTAGACATCCCCTCTGTAGATTAAAAAAAAAAAAAACTGACCGAAGCTGAGAAAATGAGTGGCTGACCTGTGCGTTCTATGTATTCAACACATTTCTCAATGAAGAGTGGGATGGGATGCTCTGAAGTCACAATATTCTGTAGGCGAACGCCAAAATAGTTGCTGTCCCAGGTTCTCCGAGTGGGTGGGTAAAGTGGCTTCGGGGGCTTGGCCGATTTGGGCTACAAGTAAAAGAGAGATGAGAATTTCAGAAGCTTCTGGAAGGTAATTGGGTGAATAGGAATCAAAAAATACTAAACAATAAAGCAAGTAGTAACAACAGGTCAATAAAGAACACTAAGACGAGAATTAGCGGCAAAACAAATACATTTAGAAGAAGGTCAAATTAAAGGAGGTTGAAAAAATAAACCGTTTAACAGATGCAGAGATAATGTTGAAAGATGATAGCAGAAGCAGAATCTTTAAAAAAAAATTGGGTAGCAGTATGACAGCAAAAACCTGTTATTATAAAAAGCTACATAAATTCTGAACATTTTGAGAGAGTATTTGTACAAGACATTGTGTAAAATAGTATGTGTTGTTTAGCAGTATTAACATATATAAGATAGGAGGAGCGATGGAGGAAGACAGAAGATGTCAGGAGAATTCATGTTGATGTGATAAAAACTGGGAGGAGTTCAGTCAGAAGAGTCACAAGGTGCTGAGCTGGAAAAAAGAATACACCCTGGAATTTTTCAGATTAGCACAATTTGAAAGCATACTTCATTTTTCAGGAAATCTTCCATTTTTGCTTTGCATTACTTTCATAAATAATTGCGCAGTGCTGCCAGGTTTTGTACATTTGGGATTTAATTTGAATCATTTTCAGATAAGAACAGAAAAAGACTAAATTCCTTTTTATCATACTGGTAACTTAGATTTCTCCATACTCTTCTGCTCTTCTGTAATTGGCCAGGACAGTCAATAAACACTGTCCACTAGAGTTGTTCTTGATTCTCATCTGTTGATCCAATAGCATCATAGTTCTAACAATGCTCATCATTCATGGCTGTCATGTGGCACGAGAAGGCATTTCTCTGCTGATTTGCACACTGACTTAGCCCATATATCTTCATCGTGGATTTGTCCATCAGGAAAAAAAGGTCAGGTGTATAAACAAGCTTTAGGACTGATACACCATTGTATAGTTTACGTAAATTGGGGAGTATGTTTTCTAAGAAGGTCCTTGGTTCAATTCCTGGCCCGCGGCCTTTCTGCATGGAGTTGTGAGTTCTCTCCGGGTACTCCGGCTTCCTCCCACAGTCCAGAACAGGACTGTCAGGTTAATTGGTCTCTCTAAATTATCCATCTGTGTGAGTGTGTGCATAGTTGTTTGTCATCTCTGTCTCTGTGTTGCCCTGCGATGGACCGGCAAACTGTCCAGGGTGTACCTCTCACCTGTTGACTGCTGGACATAGGCACAAGGAGTGCCTATCTCCAGCAATTTGATTGATTGATGGATTGATTAATTGATTGATTGATGGAATGAGGGGTGCTGGTGCCTATCTCCAGCTTTCAACAGGTCACCATGAACTAGTCATCAGTCCAACACAGGGTAATACACAGACAGACAGGACAAACACACACACTAACACCTCAGGAAAATTTTAAGTACTTGGAGAGAACCCATGCATGCTCAGGGAGAACATTTGGTAACACTTTATTTGACAGGATATGAATAAGACTGACACGACATTGTCATAAACATTACATAACACCTGTCAAGAACATGAAGAAGTCATATGTCTATGACTGTTGAAGTGTCATTCGGTTAATGACACTTAATGCGAATTCACTCTAAAAGTTGCATTGAAAGTGCCAACTTTGCATTAAAAATGTCATTTACAAAATAATGATTTTCAGTCTAACTTTTAGAGTAACTTGGCATTAAAAGTGTCATTATTTACCAAATGACACTTCATGACAACATTCATAAAGATTCCTTCATGTTTATAACAGTTGTTATGTCATGTTTATGACAGTGTCATGTCAGTCTTATGCACACCCTGTCAAATAAAGTGCTACCGAACATTCAAACTCCATGCAGAAAAACCCAGGGCTGGGATTAAAACCCAGGAGTGCAGTGGCAAACTACTACCAACTGCGCCACAGTGCATCCCTAATTGTCATTTAGTCTGACCATTTTATACTGATATCTGTAGACATTTCTCAGACTTTTTTACTTGTTTTGCCAATGTAAAATTGAATCCGTTTTTCCCGTTTTGTTTTCTTCCCCATTACTGCTAGAAAAATTTCCCTACAGAAACAATAATAAAGTCATACCAAAATACAATACGTAACACATGCTGGCTAAATACATAGACTTAATGCACATTATATTGATCAACGGCTGTAATATAGGTTAAGGTTTTGGTAACAGAGTTGGAAGAGACAAAACTACCCATAAAATAAGAGAGTCTTTGACTTGGGGTCTGTCAGCTGATGAGATGAAGATGAAGTACTGCTGGAGAGTGTGAAGGAAACAGCAAGAAATGAAAAGTCCTGGCAGAAACTGGAGAGAAAAACCCAGGACACTGACTGAAGGAAAGGGAGGAAGGTAAAGCTGTGAACACAGCAGGAGAGTGTAGCTGATACGTGTGAAATGGTCCGGTCAAGAGGCTGGTCATAACTGTAGGCCCAGTGCTTTCAGGCCACGATAAAGCGCAAGCCTTTCGACCAGTGCAGAGGCCCAAGCATTTGCTGTGACTGACTTATGCTGAAGCCCAAGACCTGCAACCTCGCTCTTTACCAAGACACAACCTTTTGAGTTTTGACCCTTGTTCAGGTTGAGTTTGTATGCAAGTGACATCTCCTTGTAGCCCAGCACAGATGTTATCAGAGGACAGAGAGCCTTTCAGGGAGCAGGGTTGCTGAGTCTGCAATGGCTCTGAAGCAGAGCTGGGAAAGTGGCTGGTACATGACCATGGCCTGCTTTTGGTTTTGACATGCCCAAATTGTTGATCTAGGGGCCTGAGAGGTTCCTCGGGCTTCAGTCGCCAGGACTCTTCTCCCCAGAAGAGTACATCTAATTTCCAGGTTCAGAGGAAACTAGATGTACTCTTCTCCCCAGGAAGAGTCCTGTGGCTTCTATGCTGTGCAACATGTAAGAGGCCAAGGCCAGGAGGAGGAACCTTACCATGTCAGCGATAGAGTAGTTACACCTCTCCACATTGATGTGCTTGCAGCTCTGAGATTTCCTTCAGATGTTTCTCCCCAAGTCTCTACAGTTCCGTCTTTATATCCGAGTCCTCCATCTTAGACTTAGACTTATTTTATTGTCATTGCTCAAATAAACATAAGTAAAATTGGCAATGAAATGTCATCGCTTGGCCACCGGAGCACACACAGAAACACAAGTGTGCCTTCAATTACATAACAAACAAATAGCAACGTATTGCCAAAACATACACAACAGTATCCTCAAACAGTCTTAGACAGCTCTAGTGATGGGGCTGTTGATCGATTGTTGAGTAATCTGATGGCCAGTGGGAGACAGCTACCCCTGAGTCTGGCTGTTCTGCAGCGGATGCCACGGAATCTCCTGCCAGATGCCAACCGGACGAACAGACCATGGAGAGGATGAGTGGAGTCAGAAAGGATCTGGATTGCTCTGGCTAAGCAGCATCTGTGTGCAATGTTCTGGATAGGGGGAGTGGAGACCCAATGATCCTCTCCGCTGTCCTCACCACTCCCCGCAGAGACCTCCAGTCTGAGGCCCTGCAGCTCCCAGACCAGATGGAGACACTGCTGGTCAGCAGGCTCTCAATGGTTCCTCCGCAGAAGGTGGAGAGGATGGGAGGTGGGAGGGAAGCCCCTCCTACTCATCCTAGAAAGTGTAGGCGCCGCTGTGCCTCCTCCACCAGCGATGCAATGTGAGCCGTCCAGCTGAGGCCGTCCGCAATGTGAACCCCCAGGAACCCAGCGCTGCCGACGATCTCCACCTCTTTGTTGCCAATGAGGAGTGGTGTGTGGTTCGGTCGAGACCCTGTCTTCTCCGGTGTCTCCATGGGCCTGGGCTGTTGGAAGATTCCGCTGCTGTGGAGTTAGCTTGATTCAACTGATCCAGCTGACGCAGCAGACCAAGGCCCCGTAGAGTAGTCTGTGCCTCCAAACCCACGGAGTCCAGAAGACTGAACCCGCTCAACATCAACACAGTCCGACGGCCATAGACTGCTCCTATGCTGTTTCCCATTGTATCCACCAGGGTGTGCAAGGGAGGCAGCGCTTCACATCCCTTCTGTTGGCCACTTCAAGAGGAATAGAGATGATCTTAAATCAACATCTAGTTCCAGAGCAGGTCAGTGAGGAAAGAGTCTTCTTGACAAAGAGATACAAACAGCGGAGTCACTCAAAGTGCTCAGGCTGTCCATTCTCTCACGAATTTGAAGGAACTGTTCTCCTGCCCAGTAGTATCGATCCACTATTGGCCCCAGGGTGCCGTTTCCTGACCCTCCAGTGGCGCTGTCCAGGTCCAGAGGAAACTAGATGTATTCTGTCCCAGATCCCGGTGTCTCTATCGCACTTAGTTTCAACAGTTTGATGGACACATGGGAGCTTATTCCTGGTAGAGCAGGTACCTCAGTTTTTTATCCAGAGTCTTAATGGTGCTGGAGGTATCTTTTAACAATTTTACTGCAGTGTAGGCCATCAACAAGTTGAACAAGCCCAAGTTTGCATACATTGTGATTCGCAGTAGCTATTAAATGAAAATACTAAAACGTTTTACGAAGTTAGTAATGACAGTTGTGGCTTGCAATGATACCCAAAGAACACCATGACTTATGCAAAGAGACATGCACTGACGGTTTGTTTCAATACCTTTGTGTACTCTCATAACCCATAATACAGATGTATTTCTAGTATGAATCTAGCTCATTAAGCTGACTGACTTTTTGTTTGTTGGGAGTAGTTTTTTTCCCCCTGAGGATTTTTGTATTATTTTGATTTGATTGATTAATTTGATTTGATAATTTATTTCAGACGGACATTTCACCAACAAAACAAAACACAATAACAAAAACTTCCAAGTGTCTCCAAGTGTAAATACAATACCATACTATCAAATTTACATACTTAAATACATGTAAATACACCACTTATTTGGTGATACGATAAGAACTGACCTGCCTGTTTTAAGTTTTGTTCATTTGTTATGAAACCAATAAAAACTTAGATGAAAAAAAAAAAGATTGTGTACCAGTGCTGAATAATGGAAAAGACTCACCTTTTTCTGCTCCTTCAGTGTCTTTGATGCCTTCTTCTTCTTCATTTTCTTATCGTCTTCAGGGTCAGAGGTGATTGCCGGATTATCTATACCAATCTTCCATGGATCAGCTGGGGAGAGGAGAGGGTCCTCCTCACTGCCTCTATGGGCTCTTCCTTTTTTCTTTTTCTGCGTGGCAGGGCAAAACTCTTCACCATCACTATCAGAATGAAATCGTCTTTGATAGGCCTTTGTTTTGCTGAAGAGGATCTTAGAACGATGCTTGTACTTAGATGGTCGCCTCATGGCTTGAGACTTTCGATCAAATCCGTTCTCCTCATCTCCTCCTGAATGGAGGAATGGAGGTGTAATTTTCACCAGACGGCTGTGCGCGTCTTCAGGTACAACATAGATGTCATCGCTGTGGAAACCTCTGGACCTAACCAGGGTGTCAACAGGTTCTGCATAGTTGTCTGAAGCTTCCACATCTTCAGTGTGTGTGACTGGGCCACGAGGCATCCTGCGATTGCTTCGCATGCCTGCTTCAATGGTTTTAAGCAGGTTGGGGTCGAGCTTCTTCACATTAGGCTTAGGGAGCACAGGTTTAGGTCGGACTGGTGGGGGCACTTTGTGGTTGCGGTCGTGGTCTCCGATAGGTGTGCTGTGAACGGGGTACTCATTTCCCTCTAGGTCAATCCTGTACTTTGCCCTCTCACTGGGTGTAGGCAGAAGTTGGACATCATCACCAATTGGACTGTAAGGTGGGGGGGCCTCATTATCATCATCAGATTCAGGATAATAGGTGGTGTAAGCTGGCAAATGACTATGAGGTGATGTAGGGAAAACATCTTCACTGGTGGTGCAGTCGCGAGTGGAGCTGTCGAGCAAGAAGGCCTTCTCAATGTTTGGCTTTTTTTCTAGCACTTCGTTGAAGAAGGGTGTAAAAACCTCCGTCTGCCGGTGATATTGTGACAGGGAATAGAGTGCTGTGAACTTAGCAGCAATCTCTGTGGCAATGTGCTCCCCTTCAGTCATAAGCTCCTTTATGCCATCACTCTCGAAGAAGTCCGCCTGACTGTCTGTTATCGCCACCATCTGGACGGGGATCACATCTTGGACTTCGGCCAAGAATGCCCGTAGCGTTGCCATTGATGCCTTGCGCTTGGCAGAGTAGACCAAAATATAGCCATGCACAAGTTCATCCTTCCGGACACCAATAGCAGAGTGGTAAGAGAGTATAGTGACTTGAATCCTTTTCCGGTTGTCTCCAATAATCTTATCGAGTATGAGTGTATTGCTCTGACCTTGCTGTCCTGCACTACAGCAATGTGAATCTAAGAAAGGTGAGAGGATGAGGTCAACACTAAAAGGGTCCCAACACATAGCACACATAACTATTCTAAGATCTGTCTCGGCCATGTCTTTAATACATGGTAGGGGTGCTAAAACATCCAAGTTATGCTTAAGGGCTTCCAGCACTGCCCTGAGCCCCTGCTTAATTTGGAATTCTGTGAATTTCCTTGGAAAAGCTCCTGAGGGAATGTCAACAAAGGTACACTGCAACTTGTTTGCAAGCTGCTGGCCTTGGTGCCTTAGAATAGGTATGTTTTTGCAAACACTGTCTCTCTGACTTGAAAGAATGAGAATAAAAGGGAGTGGCTGAGCAAACTGATCTCGTCTATTCTGTGCTATCTCTGCTCTGATCCTACCTATGCAATCACCAATACAGTTGAGAGACTCAATAGAGTTAAACACACAAAAGCAGCCATGAGGCTTGAAAGTGGCAACCCATGTGTGACTGAACAGCAGAGTGGAATTAACATCCACAGAAAGAAGCTCTAGTTCATAAATTTTACCATCAAGCGTGTACTCATCATCTGTGGATTGAGCTCGGATCTCATTTGCTAGTTCCTGTGAGAGACCATCTTTTCCAAGAAGGCAGAGGTTGATCTTATCGATGTTGGCACTGCTGTAGTAGAGATGTGAACGTCCATGGTCAAGCTGTACCAGCCTGTTGGCCAAAACCTGCTCTACTTTCAGATCTACACAGTTCTGTCCACTTAAGCACGTCTCCTTAGTGGGATGGTAGACAAACCCGATGTGTTTAAGGAGCAGCGACTCTCTATCTGGGGCAAGTTTCTGCAGTGCTCTGTATCTGGGCTCCTCATTTAGTACACTGTGAATTTCTGTCATCTTGTCACAACTAGGAGTTGCATTAAGATCCAAGTCATAAAACAGCTCAGCATGCTCAAATAGCATTTCCTGAAAATCCTCTTTGGCCTTTTCAACTATTTCCTGCTGGTGCCTACAGTAAACATCCTTTCTGTCAGATTCAGTGATGTACTTGTAGGCCTCATCTTCCATGACAAAGCACATGACCTCCTCCCAGGGTTGCCCTGGACTGATAAAATGAACTCTTTCCAGAGTCTTCTTGAACCTATCTTTCATCTCCAACCTTCTTTTCTCAGATAGCAAGTGCTGGACATGGGAATAGTAAATTCTCTCCCCATCAGGGGTATTAAGGAGGTCGAAGGGTATTCTGCGATCACTATTATCAATATGATCTGACTCATCCCATGGTGTATGATCCAGTACCACAAACCAACACTGGAAATCTTGCCGGTTTCGGATTATAGTCTGTGCCTCAGGCCATGACAGGTGTTCAACTTCCTCCAGACTACAGAAAATATTGTTTAGGGTTTTTGGAAGTGTTATTAAGTACTCTTCCCGCCGGCGTTTGATGTGCTCCTGTTTCAGTTGTGCAATGTACTTTGTGAACATGGAGCGAGCTTTTCGAGATCCCTCTAGGGTGATAAACTCATCATAGTCTGGCTGACCCTTCAAGTTATTTATGATCGTTTTCCATGTAATATGATAGTCCCTCACTGTTTGCACCATGAGCTTCTCAAATCTTTCTGTTACTGAGGCAGCAAGCTGTCGATGGACTTTATAGGCATCCTGGTATGGTATAGTTTTAGGCTTTCCTCTTGTTTTATCAATCTGCTGGATAAGGGTATTGAAGCAGTGCTCTACGTTGACATTGAAACGTGCTGATGTCTCAATTAACATCAAATTCTTTTTGCTGGCCACAAAGGTCTGCAAATCCCTCAAATGCTGGTCCATATACTCATCACACTTTGAGGCAGCAACAACAATAGGTTTCTTTGACTTAATGATTTGTGAGTAGAGGCTGTTAATGAACTTCATTTGGTCATCAAATTTCCTATTACAACCCTTACTAACATCAACACAAAGCACAAAGCCATCAATGTTCAGTTTCCCATCAGGCATCTGCCTCTGGTCAAAGTCCTGCTCCAAGCCCAGTTGGTCAGTGCAGATGTACATAAGCTTCTCTGCTGACTGGAGTTTAGTTGCTGCAGCTCGTTTGGTATATGGCTGTAGATTTGTACTTCGATGTGGAAGAAATGTTTGGTCATCAATGAACTCAGTTTGTTCAATGACTTGGATTTTACAGTCCAAGCCCTCCTCCCCCCGTATGTTCATCTCCCCCCAATATAGGAAGTGGTCATTGTTGACAACACGTCCACCAAAGTCTATTGTACTGAGCACTGAGGTGTGTTCAGAGTAGTAATTGTCTGCATCTGGGCGCACATATCGATTGCACAGGCAGGACTTGCCCACTCCACAGTTGCCCTTTTCTTTTTCAGTCCCAGAGAGGCCAACCACACTAATGGAAAATGTCAGGGAGCGTGCATCCTTATTCTTGGCCATTATATACGCCCACTCATTGCTAACTTGGTTGCTATTAGGAAAAATAGATCAAGATTTCATTCCAGTTCAGTTGCTCAGTGGGTCAGGGCTCTGGACGTTTTCATTTTCCCTAGGATTTACTCAATCTTTTTCTTCAAATTACTTTCACTCCTTGCAGAGACTTTTCCGTAAGCCGGGTTGAAGCAGCCAATGCCTTCTTTTATCACCTTCCTGAAAGATAAGAAATTTGAAAACGATCAGTTAAAAACAGGCAAAAAATATATAAAACATACTAACAAATAAAACAGACATTTTTTCCATTCTTGGATCTAACTACATCTGTTGGAAACATGAACATTTGAACTTAAACATTAAAAACATTGTCAAACATCTTTACTTGGATCCAAAAGTCTTCTAAATTCTAAGTTTTAAAGGAACATTTTTGCTTTTTAAAACAAAATTAATTTGTAAAAAGACCTCCTAAGAATGAGTGGCAACAGCAATCATTCCAAGAACACTGAATATCAGTGTCAGATCTTTAAAGAAGGGAGTGCTTTCAACTAATTTGTACTGAGACAAGATAAAAATGAAATGCAGTCTGGCCTTTTGACTGCCACTGACCTACAAACGATTGGCAGTGAGAATGAAAGATAAATCCATTCTGATTTGTTATTATAAAATAACCAGTAAATGTTATAAGTAGCCTTGGCATATATGGTACTTGTGAAAACAATCTGTCTTCTTCATTGTCACTCAATACTGGAACTCTAAATGCCTGATCAGTAGAATGGAGGACTACCACAGCCTACTCATTGAGACAACCAACAAATTCTGATACTAACAACTAAACAGATTATCTTACAGAATGGTGGTGGCAATCTACTTAAAAGTTTCGTTGCACGAGTTGGTGTATTAAAAACACTAGTGGTGGTTCAGGACAGTGGCTGGTTAATGGGGGTTGGGCAATGCCACGCCTAAAATCTTATACATAGTTCCCACAAGTCTGAACCAGAAGTGATCCGCGCCATCTTAGCAGGCAAGCACAACATAATGAATAGCAGACCCATGACTTCGAGACCTTTAAAAAGAAAATATGTGGATACTCTTGATTGATGTACAAGAGAAAGATACATGAACAAAATTGCTGCTGTTGGGATCAACCCATGTGAGACGGAGAAGGAAAATATCAGACGATGTTTACAAGCTGCCTCCAGTCTCATACTACAAGCATGAAGAGAAGTACACCATGGGATGCTGAAATTCATAGATGTATACAACCCATATTTAAACGGATTTATTAAAGTACATACAAACTGCTTACGTGAATAACAAGGTTCTGGTGACTGTAAAAGTAGTGGTGCACTGATTTGGGCATCAATAAAACCTTCAAGTTCGATGCATGTGCACTTTGAATGCAGAAGCTTGACATTTTGCTCTACATCTAGTGTTTACATTCAAAGTCTATGTGGAAGTGCATCGAAGGAGTGTCAGACACGTCTGATCTAGTCATTTTCCGTTGGACGCACTCAACACTTCAAATGCTCAAAACACTCCAAACGGTTCAAATCTCGCCATGCTAGATGCTTGAAACGCGCTGCAACCGCCCTCAACGCACCTCCACACAAAATTTGAATGGAAACCACCTGACACTCCAAACGCTTTTGATGTGAACGCACCATTAGTAGTAGGCTACATGTCCGTCTTTGCTTGCAGTAAGTACTACAGTAAATACCACTGGTATTTATATTAGTACTACACAGATGTAGGTAGAATACTCAAAAATTGTGATCGTAGGCGGAAGTAAGAGCGCTGCCCGCCACAAATAATCATCCGGCCGGAACACGGTTGCGCTACATAATAAAACATAATTTAACAAAGCTTCGAGTCAGATAAATTTTCCTTGAGGAATTTTAATAATAATAATAACATCTGGTTTGACTATAAATCTTTACCTTAAGAGTAATGCTATGAGCCTCAGTGGGAATATCTGAACAAATAAATGTCAAATGAATGTAAAGGGAGAGACTTGTGCAAAATCTGTAAGGAATAACAGCCCTTTAGAGGCTTTCTGCATGAAGTGAAGACTTGTGCAGTTAAGTTCAAAAAGTGAACTTAAACTGAGTGCTCATTTTGCATTAAAAGGATTCAGGACTAGTTGAACATGTTGGCCTAAATGTGTTGCAATTTTCCTATTACCTAAAAATTGCAATGCGAGAGCCGGAGTGGAAAACAACGAAGGACGTAATCTGGACCCTGGAGATTTCTCCACAACACTTTGAGCCATTTACACCAGTAGAACTAACGAAGGCTCTACCAGGTGATCATTGCCTTAACGAGCTAAAAATAAATGCCATGCTGCCCCTGACACAGGCAGAGCTATAACAGTAACAGGACACTCTTTGAGATGCTAACAAGAGCTATACCGCCTACGGTACTGACATCACCGATCCGACCGGACCCATGGAGGTCCAGTGTCGGTGGTAAAGTCCGGTGATGCTGCGGACCACACCAAACAGCTGATGTCGTACCGGATACAGCACTACAGACGCTGGGAGAAATGTTAAAGACAAGCAGCGCTAATGGAGCTTTTACTACTGGAAATGCTAATGGAGCTAGAACACCAGTACTGAATGTGAAACCACTACAACACCGAACAAAGTGTTGATTCGGCAACAACCGGACACAGAGCTATAGAAGTCACACAGTCCGACCAGAGGTAAGTGTCATTCATTGTTTCATTTACGAAGCTGAAGGTAGCAGCAGCAGCAAAACACCAGCAGCTCCTACAGCCAACTCTTTCCTCTTCCTCTGTTTGGTCCTCCTCCTCATCACCTCATGTTATTTCTACGTTCTGATCTATTTCAACACGCTCCGGTTCAAATTAAAAAGGCCTAATAACATTACTCATCGCAGTTTTGGCTGGAGGAGCTAGGCAGTTGGACCATTACACGTTATTTACCCAGAATGCATTGCAGCGTGAACAACATGGCAACATTCCTGCCCAAATATTTTATTAAAATTTATAAAAACTAAATAACCTACAATATTATTACTAAATAAGGTCTGTTTTTATAACTAATCGTGGATCCCTTTAATGGTTAAAAAAAATCACCGATTTGGTATACTCCGCCAAGGATAATCTGTGGAAAAGCCCCTTTCCACACGTCCAAAAACCCATTAAAACTGTGGAAGCTTTAATGGGTTCTTCCATAGTCAGCCCTGTCCAGATTTGTGTCCATCTGCAGATCTTTTGCGGTTCCTCCCTTTTTTTGGAAAAACCTCAAAGGTGGTACAAGTCGTATATTGTGTGCAAGTGATTTGATTTAAAGCAGACACCATTCATTGACTGCCCTGTGGATTTATGCCACTGGATGACCGAAGATGGAACCTACAAACTCTTCGAACAAACCATCATTTATAGTTTGAGACTAGACCTGGTAGTTGGCGAGATGGCGAGGAGCAAATCAATAATTCCATCGTCAAACCTAGAGGTCCAAATCTTTCTATCAGTTATGGGAGAAGAGCACATAGTTAGGCATAAAATTTTCCCCCAAGCTGTCAGAGATGTTTCACCTTAATTTTACGGATTGTTCATAACGAACACCATGTTCAGGCATAAGGGTGTCCATATGTGCACTTAGCACCAGGACACCCTAAGTCGCAGTTCGATGATCGACTTTGTCATCGTTTCATCGGTTTTGCGGCCGTATGTCTTGGACACACGGGCGAATAGAGGTGCGGAGCTGTCCACTGACCACTACCTGGTGGTGAGTTGGCTCCGGTGGTGGGGGAGGATGCCGTGCAGAGCTGGCAGGCCCAAACATGTTGTGAGGGTCTGCTGGGAACGTCTGGCGGAATCCCCTGTGAGACAGAGCTATAACTCTCATCTCAGGCAGAACTTTGAACACGCTGCAGGGGAGGTGGGGGACATTGAGTCTGAGTGGACCATGTTGCGCGCCTCCATTGTCGAGGCGGCTTACTGGAGCTGCGGCCGCAAGGTTGTATGATGTGGTCCTATTGGCCTCATCAGGACGTGATCTGCAGCTCTCGCTGGAGCGGTTCGCAGCTACTCCGCTGCGAACCGCTCCAGCAGCCGGGATGGGAATCAGTGCCTCCAAATCCAAGGCCGTGGTTTGATTTGTGGTGTCAACACCACACTAAAATCAGTTGTCTCGGGAGGACATCCGGAGTTGCAGGGGTTGCCATTTTTTGGTTGCTTTTTCAGACTCTCGGGCGTCAGTGCATAAATATCCATACAAGTAACACCCGAAGACAAGGGGAAGATTAGTTAAGATTCTGGTCAGGCAGAGGGACGGAGATGCTGTGACGTGGTTGTTTGGGGGTTGTGGGAGCTCAGAATGCTACTGGTAGGGTTGAAATTTAAGTGTGTGAATAACTGTTTTTGTTATGGATACTGTTGAAGATTTTTTGCGAGATCCGTCTGAGGAGGGCTTGGAGCCCTGCACACTCGAACCATTGTTAAAGATCGCTGAACATTTTAAATTGGAGGTCAGTGATAAGCGGTCTAAAGAGAGTATTAGAGCTATCATCAGGCCAATCCAACCGACTCCAGTACGTTAGGACTAGTTAAGTCGCAGGCTACCGGCACATGGTTGGACACTGATGTTTTTGTCACTAGGTTGACGTTTGAACAGAAGCGGGAGCTGCTTTTATTGCAGGTTGGGATAGAAGAGAAAAGATTGGAAGTGAAAAAAACTGGTGTTGGAAGAATGTAAATTGAGCTCAATTAGTGCGGGCCATACCCCCCTCAACGCTTCCGGTAGGGGAATTTCTGGCTTGTCTGCTGTTGGCAATAATCTGTGTTTAGTTCCTCAGTTTTCTGAAGGGGATCCAGACACATTTTTTTCCGTTTGAACGTGTTGCCGACAGTCGAGGTTAGTCTGATCAGGACTGGACACTGTTTTTACATTGTGTTTTAACAGGTAAAGCGCAAGAAGCATTCTCTGCTCTCACAGTGGATGAAAGTAAAGTTTATGCCACTGTGAAGAAGGCTGTTTTGACAGCTTATGAGTTGGTAGCAGAGGTTTCAAACATAGGAGAAGGCTGGGAAACAAACCCATGTTGAGTTTGCCAGGGAGCTGGGAATTAATTTCAATAGGTGGTGTGCTTCCTTAAAAATTTGCACTTTTGTTGACCTCTGTCATTTGGTTGTCTTGGAACAATTTAAAAACTCTGTTCCAAGTCACATTGCTGTGTACATCAGTGAACATAATGTTAAGACAGCTGCTAAAGCTGGCAGATGAGTATGTTCTTTTACACAACGGTGGCCATGAATATTATAGTCGCAATGATTTTTTTATATATTTTTTTCTCTCCGAAGAGTTTTTAGCAGCGCTAGTGGCTCGCATTTTTTGACAGTAGATTGACAGGAAAGAGGGCGAGGAGAGGGGGGAAGGACATGCGGCAAAGGTCGCCAGGCCCGGGAGTCGAACCCATGACGTCCGCGTAACCAGTGACAAAAAAAACTGGTTTAAATACAAAATTCTTTAATAAAGAGAAAGACAGGAGATGAAGTTAAAAGACAAATTAAGTTTTAAAAAGACTGTTTTATATGATGGAATATGCAAAAAAAAAAATAAAATTAGGCTGAAAGATATAGTGCACTATTGTATATTCAGGTTGGACAACTTTTTAAAAGTCAAAAGTCAATCAATTACATTCCCAATTACTTTTGAAAATAAGTAATTAGTAACATAACTAGCTTACCTTGTTGGGGAATTAATTAGTAATTAGTAAGCAATTACTATTTCCAAGAGTCTTGATGAACACTGGCCCCTAACCAACATCAGCATAGCCAACTACCTCTACACAGCATAGAGCACTACTTCTCAAATAGTGGGGTGCGCCCCACCAGGGGAACATGGTGAGGTGTCAGGGAGAGCGTGTGAAGCAAGACTTTATAATTGTCTTTATTCACGCTTAACTGATAAACAAGCCTCTGGTCACTAGGTGGCAGCAGTGTTCACTGTTCACTAGCAAACTAGTGAACAGACTTGCCTGTTCAAGCCAGTAAAAGAGCTGAAGTTACAAGCCCGGCTGACCTTGGTTTCTGATTGCAGTTTTCAATTTGGGAAATTGGTAAAGGGCGATTCCATCAAATTTTTCAATACCTTCAGCATCTTTTTTATTATGGTTACTCTACATCTAGACTCTGCAAGCCTTAACTAGATTATTCTGCTCTAATAGCAGAATATTTAAAACAAAGTTTGTGGTTTGTGAAACCTTTATCTGATTTGTGAAACTTCAATAAAGACAAATTCAGTTGTTTTTGCATCTAGACCACACTAGAATTGCTCCACCTCCTAAACTACAACACCTAGACTCTTCAAACCTGGACTAGATTATTCTCAATTAATAACACAATATTTAAAACCTAGTGTGGAATTTCTGAGACTTTTATGCGATTTGTGAAACGTCAATAAAGGTTGATTTCACAAATCTTTTGGCATCTGGGCCACACTAGAATTGCTCCAACTCCAACTCTTCAAACTTTCTTTGGCTCTTCAAACTTGGACTACATTATTATGTTCTAATAGCAGAATAATTAAAACAAAGTTTGTGATTTGTGAAACTCCAATAAAAGGTGATATCAGCTAATTTTTCACAACCTTCAGCATCTTTCATCATCCACTCTAGTTAAAAACTACAACACCTAAACTCTTCAAACCTGGACTAGATTATTCTCAACTATTAACAATATTTAAAATCAAGTGCTGGACTTGTGAAACATTTATGCGATTTGAGAAACTTCTATAATGGGTGACTTCAGTTCTCATTTCGCATGAGAACCGAACTCCTCTGAAATTTTTATTTTGCTCTTATATCCAGTTTTAGCTATTTGATTTCTGTCAAAATATGCTGATGTTGGTGAAAAGTGTGCTGAAAATGCTGTTTATTAGAGTTTCACAAATCACAAACTTAGTTTTAAATATTTTTCTGTTAGTTGAGAATAATCCAGTCCAAGTTTAAAGAGTATAAGTGTTGTAGTTTTGGATTTGGAGCAATTCTAGTGTGGTATAAATGCGTAAAAGTGGCTAAATCAACTTTTATTGAAGTTTCACAAATCAGATAAAAGTTTCACAAATCACAAACTTGGTTGTAAATATTCTGTAGTTGAGAATAATCCATTTCAGGTTTGAAAAATCTAGGTGGTGTTTTGGATTTGGAGCAATTCTATTGTGGTTCAGATAGAAAAAAGGACTGAAATCGCCCTTTATTCAAGTTTCACAAATCAGATAAATGTTTCACAGATCACAAACTTGGTTTTAAATATTCTGCTTTTAGGTCAGGTTTGCAGAGTCTAGATGTTTTAGATTTTTAGCTATAGTAGAATAATGATACTGAAGGAAGTGAAAAATTTGGTGGAATTGCCTTGAGCCATTTCCCAAATTGGAAGCTGCAATCGGAAGCCAACTTCAGCTTGGTCAAGTGCAGATGTTTTGAAGAATATCTACCATCATGGAGGAAAGATGGAGAAGTTTGACAGTGAAAAGAAAAACGTCGGCAGATGTCAGTAAAGCATAAGATATTTTTTCCCACAAATGCAATAATAAAGTCATAAATATCACTAGAATAAAGTCATATTAGCAAAATAGTTATACTATTGGCAGAATAAAGACGCATTATTGCCAGAAGAAAGTTGTTAAATTATGAGTAAAACGAAGTCATTTTAATAAGAGAAAAGAAAAAGCTTGGGTAGAGTTATCTGACATGACCAGCTCAGTAAGCCTGGTTCTTTCTTTGAAATAAACAGTTTTTAACAATTGTTTCAAAGTCCTATGGCTAATAATCCTTTAATGCACCACAATCAAACCAAGTGTTTTCTTATGTGTTAAACCAATACCAACTATAACTTTACAAGACTCTCAGTATTCCTCATTTTAGCGCAGTGAGGTGAAGAGTTATGATAAAACTACAATTTTATTCTCGTACTTTACTTGTATTTAAAACACAAACCAAAAATGTCTCAGTC
The DNA here is from genome assembly GCA_903066815.1 of Brachyrhaphis roseni. Classification (NCBI taxonomy): domain Eukaryota; kingdom Metazoa; phylum Chordata; class Actinopteri; order Cyprinodontiformes; family Poeciliidae; genus Brachyrhaphis; species Brachyrhaphis roseni. The sequence continues at coordinate 22,101 of CAEFZY010011094.1, forward strand.
TGGCCCTTCTCCATCATAATTGTAGCTCGCAGAAAAAAGCCAGGAAATAGACACAGCTGCCTTTTTATTGTTAATACAAAATGTTATGCACTTTTCATCTCTTCTCTGACAAGCTGAAATGTAAGAAATATTGCTGCACATTTTGCACAATAAATGTTAAACTACATATTTTGTTAAAAACAATAAACTGAAGAAAATGACTTGTAACCAGTGTTTAGTTTTAAAAAGTTTTACTGTGTTAAGCCTAATAATACTGAAATTAAAACTCTTCTGGTTTTTACAAAACAACTTGGCCTAATCCATGCAGATTGTGCTTTACTCCTGCGCCATCACAGCACCCAATATGTAAAATACATATTTTACACATCAAAACATCAGCAATTTTCTCAGCTTTAATGTAAGCCATATTTTATGGAAATTGAGTAAGTAAAACAGGCACTACGACTATTTTTGTTACAGATTCCTGCTCATTCTGCATTGGGACAGTCTGGTTTTGTGGACATGACTCAATGTGTAGTAATGGCTGCCTGCAGGAGAGCTTCACCAGCTGCAGCAGCTGATAGGTGATGTTGGAAGCAGTCATGTCAATGGAGAAATGCTACTAAACTACTGCTAAAATCTAATATTACTCCATTTTTGTTTACATTTTGTGAAGAAGGAAGTTGTGTTGGTCTTTTTCAGAGGTTTTGTGTCGATTCCTTCAGTAGTTCTTGGTGCAGGCCACCACAGGTGAGGAGGGGAACAGTTTCTTCAATTAGTGTGGATAGTTTGACACAATGCAGTGTGAATAGGAACCACAGCAGCTGAAAATGTAACAAGTGTTTTAATTTTGGTCCCCAATTAGATAAGGTCTACTGGACTGTCATCTGTGAAAACACCCTAAGATAGCGTTTCTCAACGGGGGCACGCAGGGGGCGGCAGGGAACGCTGGCAAAAAGATTTACAAAAGGGAGGCGCTGCGATTCCCTTGGGGGCATTTGCTCGAAGGTAAACTTTGCACCTTAAAACACACAACAATACCAGTTTAGACTTTGAACTGCTTGGTAAAATGTAGTGTGTAGCATTAAAACATCCTTGGCTGCAACTGTATTGATGGCAGCTCTTCTCTTCAGTGTTTCTGTTAGCTTCTTGGCGCAGCTCCTGTTACTGGTAGCTTCACCGCACTATCAGTTCAGCATTACATCAGCTAACGTTCTTGTTGCTGTGATTCACTTTTCAGATCATAGGAGTCTGGTTTTCTAATATTTTATGTCCTATTGAGGGTTTTTATGTTTTGTCAGTGATGTGATGTCAAAGCAGCAGCATTGACATAACTTTTAAATTAAAACGGGAAAAGTATTTTAATGTTCGTCTGGATGCTGCATGCTTCCATGAAAGGGCAACAAATATTGCTCTTACAAACAATTTCTTTTGTCTGAAACACCACTAAATACTAGAGGTGTGCCGATCGATCGGCCATCGATCATAATCGGACGATTTCAGTGAAAAAGTGTATGATCGGTGATCGCCAATCACTGTTTCTTGTTGCCAATCACCAAAACCAATCACATTTATCTCACTTCGCGGCCTGCCTGTACAACTGATCTCCTCTTTCTTTCACACTGCGAAAGCGTGCAGCAGAAAATCCTAAGTGATGCGGTGAGAAACTTTAATGCGCAGAGTGAATGGTGAAGTTTGTGTGTTGTGACGGAAAATTACCTTGGAGGTGAAGAATATCAAAATGCATCAACACACAGAATCTAATATGACATTTATAAAACAAGGATTAGACAGAGTATGGCTATATCAAGGCTCACTGCAGGAAAAGAGGACCACTCCAGCACAAGATCGCCACATCCAGCTTGTCCATCTGTGGGATCGGCTAAGACCAGTGACACACAGCTGATGAGACGATTGGTCTGCACTACAGACGCAACACACCTCAGATTGTCCATAACTGCCTACGAGAAGCCAACTTGGACAAAATCAAATTCCTCAACCTGACCCCTATCGTGTTCAAAGGACTGTCAATCCACTACAAATGGCCATACCATGATGTTATCAATGAAGATCAGTAATTACTGAAAATATATTTTGAGTTTCTCTACTTTGTTCAGTTTATTTTACTGATTGCAGGTTTTTCAGTCGTCCTTTTGACTGAATAGCTGCTGTATTGTGCCTGCAAGTATTTTCCATGTTTTATGTCTAAATTGGGTGAATTTATTATCAGATCATTTTTCCACTTTGTCAGATCACTTAGGAGCATTTATACCTAAAGCGAAAAATTAACAGCCAATCCATCTGATCGGGAATGATCGGCCCTCAAGGCTGATTGGAATCGGCAGTAAAAAACATGATCGGACCATTCCTACTCTGAGCAGATGCTTAGAACAGAAAAATGTTTTCCAACTGAACAGAAACAAAACTGAAGTTATTATTGTTGGACCTAATGAGTAACAATCTAGAGTCAGCGCACAGCTTCAGTTATTACAGCTAGAAAGTAGTGATCAGGCATGAAATCTGGTAATAGTGATGGATTCTGACCTGAACCTTCAGAGCCACATAAAAGGCACTTTTGCACTAGACCGCCTCTAACTGGTACAGACGCAGTGCACCTCGGTGCTGTTCAGGTAGTGAGCTTTTCCCTTTATATGGTCTGTTCCTCACTGTTGTGCGATGGTCGAGAGCGGCAACCGCTGTATTCAGTTCTCCGCTGATGTCTGCAGCAACACTCAGCAAAGGAGAACCTCAAGGTTGTAGTTTCGGACCCAACTAAACCCTGATATTTAATTTTGTCAATAGAAATTTATTACTGGCCCTAACAATAAAGGCTCAGATCAGTTGATTATTTGCAGCACGTTAATATAATTACATTCCGGCACTTTATTTTTTAAAAGTCCAAACTTCTGGATTAATGTACTGCTGTCAAAAGATGTAAACATTTTTTTTAATCCAAAGGAAAAATAAAATTCATATCACAAGCTGAAAGTATAAGTACTTTGGGTGTTTCACATTGTCAGCACAAAAGTGCAGCCTGTCAGAAAGCTGACCAGCTGCTCCATTTCTCTCTTCTTTATTACTGTACCGAGCTGCTATCGGAGCTGCTAAATCAAGATCATTCTGCTGCAAAACGTATTGCATGTGTTCCTGGTGCTGATCGTGATTAAACTCATAACTCTTCCTCCGTACTCAGCAGCTCTCTGATAGACAGCTAAACTTTAAAGTTGTTTTGAAGTTTTCAGTGATGTAAATCACAAGCCAATCAGCAAAAGAAGTCAGCTGTCAATTAAATCGTTTGGTTGCTGTACCTAGATCAGTCCTGCTAGTACTACCCCTGAAGCAGGTACTAAAATTTGAGAACAGCCGGGCTGAGGTGGGTTGGATTTGCTAATAGAAAACAAATCTAGCCGAGGTGGACCACGACGGTACCAGTTACCAGTGGGCTAGTGGAAAATTAGAATTATGCTGCTCATGTTCTCACTAAAACCAGAAAGATAGAGCACATGACCCCAGTTCTAAAGTCCACCATGTTTTTGTTAGGGGTGCACTGATTGCAGTTTTCTGGCCAATCGCCAATTATTGATTTTTAAAAAGCTTAACCTGCCGATTCCGATTTTGTCCGATACCAATTATTTTTGTCTGAAATATTGCTCGATATAGCAAGAAAGTTGTTGAGTCGGCAGCAGTTGGGCCACTATTGTTAATTGTAAATGTGCAGACATAACTTGGTTGGCCGGTCTGTCGGTCAAACCTGTCTAACAGGAGAGCAGAAGAGGACAGTGATTGATTGTTACACATTTACCAAGCTAGATAAGATCGGCTTCATATGTGAAAATCGGCTAATCACCGATCTCCCAAAATTAAGGAAATCAGCACCGATAAATCAGTGCACCCCCTAGTTTTTACTCAAAAACATGGTGGATGGTCCCATCACTATCCTTATCAAGATTTCTGAGGGGAATCTTGTATAAGTTTCACTCATTCGATTTAACTGGGTCAACATTACATAATCACCAACTGTTATACATTTCCTTTTGCTTTGAAAGTAAGTACCCAAATACCTACAAGGCCAAAAGTCCTGCATGTTTTAGATGTGCCTCTGTTACAGCACACCTGATTCAAGTGATTTCTACCTCCTTAACATGCCTCCTATTGATGTAGAATCCTGTTAATCACCAATTTATTTAAGACAGGCATGCAGCAACAGGGAAACCCTTAAAACAGGACAGTGGTCCCTAAGGACCTCTGCTTTAAAATAGGGCTGAAACAATTCCTCGAATGATTTGAGTACCTCAATTATTAAAATTCCTTGAGGAAAATGTATCTGCCTCGAAGCTTCGTTAAATTATGTTTTATTATATAGTGCACCGTGTTCCGGTCCATTAGTTGTGGTGGGCAGTGCTCTTACTTCCTCCTATGAGTCGTTGTGAAGTACTAGCAGCATGGTGTTGAATTGTGCAACTAGGCCTGTCACAATAACAAATTTTGCTGAACGATTAATTGTCTCAAAAAATTATTGCGATAAAATTGTTTGAAGATGTTTTCACACTGATTTAATGGAAATGACGTTATAATACATGCGATTTCCTGCCAAAGATAGATACACTTTATTTTCAAAAGAACACTTAACACTAGGACTGATAAGCAAAACAAACAAAAACAGAAATAAAATAGATTCTAAGTCTCCATTAACAAAAAATGTACTTGGGAAAAAAAAAAAAAAAGAAACATAAAGCCAAAGTGGAAATAAATATTGCATTTATCCAAAAGAGTGCAGATTATGAAGTCTGTATACTATGTTGCCCTTCAGTAATCAGTAGATTTAAATAGAGAAGATGGGAACATCGACTACCTGATGCAATAGTTCACACTACATTGTTTTTTGCTCCTATTTTTCCCCTTAAGACAATCTTAGAACGTTGGTCGTTCTAAGATTGTGTGGTGTGTTACGGTAGATCGTTGTGGCCGCTCCGATCTAAATCGGGTTTTCCCCGACTCTTAACGCAGCCTGTTGAATGGGAAATTATGTAGGGGAATCCCAAACAGCTGACAGAGCGCGACCCAAAGTCCAGCGGATATCGGAGATGATTTGTGAAAACAACATTAATGTTTATTCAACTTACAAAGAATATAGAAATGACAAGGGGAGGAGTTGGAGCGAAATTGCCACCGCAGTTGATAAACCCGGTAACTTTTCAGCTGTTCTTCGTTAACGTGACATAAATAAGTTATAATGATTTTCATTCAGTGAGGACTGACACTAGCCACATGCATTGCAGGTAGATTGTAGTAAAGCATTGATTAATGCCTGGTATTAAAATTAGTTAACTGAACTTGTAGCCAATATTTTGTGCCCATTGTTGGACACCACACGGCATCATCAAACCCGATCAAACCGTAATACCTAGGATTTCTGTCGGCTAATGTGTCTCTCGGGTTTTGAAAATGGGCTGACAATCGGCCGACAGCTTTAAGAACGTGCGCTGGGCATTACACTAAGGAAATGAGGAAGGGAGGGTCAGTGGAGAGCACTGGAGTTGAGCTTTTTTTCATTTAGTGTCATCAACTGAAAGAGAAAAAGGCCGGAAGAGACGATAATGTATGATTAATTGATTTATCGTTTATTGCGACAGGCCTATGTGCAACATTTTGTGATGGTTTGAGGGAGAAATAAGGATTGTTGAACCTTACAACAGCATTTGTGGTGTCGGAATCGCGTCGTCACTGTTTTGGAGTGAATGGTAGGAATGACGCTCTGAGAGAGACATAGAGAGAGAGATCCGATTCCTCGGATAATTGTAAAAATATTCTATAGAGTACTCGATTATTAAAATATTCTTTTACAACAGCCCGACTTTAAACTATAAAACCCTCTGAATAAATGTCAGTTCATTGGGTACAACAAAACCTAATAAACTGTTTTAATCAATACCGAATTAGTTGAAACTAATTCTGACATTTGTTTCAGAATTAGGTGAAAAATCCTGAGACAAATGTCATAAGCAAACTAAAAGTGATGACATTGAGTATAATCAAATTATTTAGAGTCCTTGTTGTTCATAAACACTTGAGAGCTAAAGGCATGATTTATTTCAAAACAGAATAAATAATTGCCATTTTCAACACAAATAATGTGCACAATATAATTTATTACTTTGAGAACTAGGTTAGCAACTATTAACTCAGAATTATAGAAAATGTTCCACTGATAGGCCTGAAAGTTAGGCTGAAGGAAACCTGTGAGCATAGGCACATTGCTAACATTCAGAACAGACATTTAAACAGAGCATCAAAGCTACCCTTCACAATCTGCAGCAGAATGAAAAGACATGGCAGTGCTGTTTCAGGGTTTACACAGGATTCCCAGAGTTGAAATTACTACTTTTTACTACCTCCACAATATTTTTACTACAAACACAAAATCAAGCCAATTTTGTGCCGATTTCCTCAATTTTGGGAGATCAGTGATTGGTCGATATTTACGTGAAGCCAATCTCATCCTCTGATCTTTTCTACTTCAGCAAAGGTCTAAAAAAAATCAGCCACTGTCCTCTTCTGCTCTGCAGTGAGAGGTTTGACTGATAGACCGGCCCACCAGGTCGTGTCTGCAAGCTTGTAGTTATCAATAGAGACCTCACTGTTACCAACTCAGAGACTTTCTTCCTATATTTAGCGTCATTTCAATAAAAAAAATGGCACTAGTTAAAATCGAAATCGGCAGGTCAAACTTTTTATAGATTGATAATCTATGATCTGTGAGAAAGCTGCAATCGGTTCATTGACCCATGTAAGATGATGGCTCATGAAAGACAAAACTTCATCCCACTTACTTGAAGGTCTAACTGTGACTTTAACTTGATCAAAACCTCACGTGTTAAAAACAGAAAGCACTATTTTTAGTGCTTATCCTAAATCCATAAGACCTAGGATATTTGCTTTTTAAAAAAATAAAAATAAAAATAAAAATATCAGTAAAATGCAACGACATTCCAATTTCATAAGCCGATGTTTTAGTCTCAATAAAATATTAGTTTGCTACTAATTGTCAACACTAGGACAACTCGATAAAAAGGTTAAAAGGTATCATATTTCACAGGTCATTGAAAGTTTAAATAAACAAATGTCCATGTGCAGCGAGGTGACCAACACACCAATTCTGTCAGATCATCCAACTGTTTAAATGAGCTAATCAACCACCACTGTGTTCAGATGATCATTTTATAATCCCAAGATAAACATCAAGCCTGAAAACATGAAACTGTTAAGGACTGAATGTGTTGCCCTTGGTGTGGGAAACATTTGCAGGTTTTATGGTGTTGGATCCTCATACATATAATGGAGCTGTTTGTTGCTATGGCAACGAGTCTGTAGGTAGCTAGCCGACACAAAAGTGGGGGGAGGGCGATACGATGTTTTGAGTTGTTGTTTTTTGACGGTTTTTCTTAATTATTTTCCCTTTGCTGTGGCGCACTGCTCTAAATTAAAAAGGTTTCATTAGTTACTGGAACCGTTATATCGCGGCGGCGCCTACCGATGGCAAGGAAAACAATCGTCTCTTTGCCTTCGCCAAATTTCCGGATATAAACAATAACATGAAACGTGTCTAAATGGTATCAGCTGATAACGAATGATAAACTTGTACTAAAAGTTCTACTATCGTAATTTCCGGACTATAGAGCACACCTGATTATAAGCCGCACCCAGTACATTTTTAAAGGAAAAACCATTTTGTACGTATATAAGCCACACCTGTCTATAAGCCACATGTGCCTACATACAGACGGTACACAGAAATTGTTTTCAAAGTTTTAGTAGTATACCTTAGCTTTTTTTTTTCCAAACAGTGCCTGTGACGCGGCAGTAGCACAGCAGCAACACGGTAGCACAGCACTAACAGGGCTGGTTAAAAAGCCCAGGGTTGAAAGCGTGTGACAAAAGCCGCAGTTTATAGTCCAGAAATTATGGTACTTTTCCTACAATTGCAGTGGAAATGTCACTTTTGAGTTTGTTCACACTGCAGCCTGTTAGCGGTTCAGTTGATGTTATTTAACTGACTTTAGCTCCTGCTGGTCAGAGCATAGCTTAGGGTTAGGGGTCAGCTGGTCTGCGGCCAGTCTGCAGCTCCCATCGCGTCGCTGCTAAAACTTTAGCTCATAGCTGAGCCTGAGTTTGTAGTTACATCGCTTCATTTAGCACAGAAAAACGAAACGGGGATCTGCTCCACGCTGGAGCCTCCACCGTGGAGCAGGAATCCGCTGTTGATGAATGGTGGATGCTCCGCTCGGTGTCAAATGTTTCAGGTCAAATGTAGATTTTTTTCCTGCATACTTTACAAAATGCCTTTCGGTTATTCCTAGTCTTTGAATCTCAGATCATCGAGCCAAAGTTGTGAAAACTTATATTTTCCCACGGCGAAGCGCAAAATGACTAGCTAGTCTCAACACGTTCCATCACTACGCATGCGCACAGCAGTTTGGAGTCTATCAGTGACAGCTCATGTCCTGCCAGTACGGTAGTTATTTTTTATACAGATTTTAGTAAAACGAACTTAAAACAATAAGTGAGCGTCAATGGAAAATTAAAAATATTTTTGAAGGGATGATGAAAAATGTACTACCTTTAGTTACTGGCCTGCATTCTTACTACTTTTTACTGGCCTTAATTTGAGCTCATTTAATTTACTACCTTTCACTACGGCAACAAAACCCTGTGTTTTGTTGTTTTCCCTTCAAATTTTTGATCATAACTTCTCATTAGTGAGAGATAAATCGCGTGTGAATATACTCCACTGATGACAAAATAAGGAAAAAGATGTTTACTTTAAATCTTTTGATAGACGTGGACCATCTAAAGACCATCCGTGCAACTTGTAGACAAAGTCAATAACTAATTTAGAATTGTATAATTTGCCTGTTAAACTCATCATTTTATTAGTGTATAAACTTTCTTCAGAAATGTCTATCTAAACAGCAACAAAGAAGGTAAATGTGTGGGTTTAATGACAATGATTTTACCGGAGGAAAGAAGTGTCTGAGCAGGAATAAACAGGTTAGAGAAGATTCCCTTGGAATTAAAGTGGAATGCGACAGCACTCCCTTCAATAGTCACACCTGCAGCTTTGCGCCACAGTCGTAAAATATCGATCTCGCCCTAAGAAAATTAGGAGAGGAAAGATACACACCTATAATCCCCTTTGACAACGTTAGCTAAACACTGTTAGCCTAGCAGAGGGAGTTAGCTAACAGCTAGCGTTAGCACCAACCCGGACAGAGATTGCTCGAGTAAAAAACACAACCCAGGCTAGTTTACCGGACCAGGTCGGGTTCTGGTACTGGTTTACTTGAACACTCTAAGATACAGTCGTGCGGGTACCTTTCGTGCTTACATGAAAGTGCTGGGTGAGCTCATAAAGTCGGCTCAGATACATTCCCCTACCCACCTAATAACATGGTGGCTCCTAGATCCATATACCACGGAAAACAGAAGGAAGCATATCCACATTCGAAGGTAAAAAAATATATATATATCCCTTCTGTCGGCAGTCGGGTTCTCCGAAAAAAAAATTCCAAAGTCAGGTTTGATTGGATCCGTAATACTGTTAGGTCATTACAACCGACAAGTCCATATTTTACTCTTGTCCATGTTAGGCTGGTATCCACTGAAAACTGAAAGCTGGCTTTGCGGACTTCCTCCTTCTCTCCCAACAGCACTGCCAAGCGGCAATGGCGACACACTCGCTCCCTGCTCCCCCGCCCTGCAAGTCTACGTACATCAACCCATCCCTTTTCATCCCGGTTCTCCCACACCTGTCCCTCTCTCTCTCTTCATATTCAGATTGTACGTAATTTATGTAAAGCAGGGGTGTGCATACTTTTTGAGACCAAGATCTACTTTTTCTCTCACCAGCCGACTGAGATCTACCTCATGACACGAAGACATAAAAATTGCAAATTAAACCCTATTGACTTATTTTATATGCATATATACATCAGTTATAGCAGAAATAATAAAGTGATAGAAAACCTAATGCAGTTTCTTCCTCAGTGAGATTCTGACTCTGGGAGCAGGTTACTGGCTTCTCAGGCAGAAGCTGGTTGCAAACCTGAGGCCAGCAGGT
>CAEFZY010011108.1:0-104805 GCA_903066815.1 Brachyrhaphis roseni
TCTGTGTTGCCCTGCGACAGACTGGCGACCTGTCCAGGGTGACCCCGCCTCTCGCCCGGAACGCAGCTGGAGATAGACACCAGCACCTCCCGACCCCATTAGGGACAAGGGTGAACAGAAAATGGATGGATGGATGGATGGATTACTATATTATTGGATTTTAGTCAATAACACATTAATTTTCTTATTTAAAATAGGAATTGAAGTATTTGTTTATTTGAATATTTTAATTTAGTTCCAATATTGCATAAAAAACCTGAAGAAGTTATATTAACAATGTATAAAATGTGCAGATTTTTTTAAATACAATTAATTGTTTAAATTCATTTGCTACAAATGATGAAGCGTTCACTAAAGAAATGCTGCATTTTATGCAATAAAAAATTTATTTTCTTATTTTAAAAAGAAATTGTATTGTTTCTTTATTTGCAAATTTTAATTTATTTAATTTATTTCTAATTTTATTTCTTAATTGATTACTAAAGCAATCGTTAGCGGCAGCCATGCTGTAGCCTGGCGTGGCCAGCAGGGGGCGGCGTTGCGCTGAAACTCACCAGAACTCGCCGTCATCCTGCACAGTGAGGCCCATCCTCTCCCTCTCACTCTTACTGACCCGCTTCCACTCTTCAGAGCTGAAAAACAGCAAAACTACTGTTTATAAGGATCACTAAATATTTATCTGTGACACTATGTCCAATGGAAACATCCATAAAACAGCTGCAGTTGTTTAATACGCTTGACAAAATCCAAGTTTTCACATGTGACGGGAGATTGGAGATGAAAACAATACAAATGAACTGAAACTCTGTTTTAATTCACTATTATATCATTTATTACTGTTGTTAATAATGTTTTATTATATTCTACAGCACCTAAAATATAACAAAATTGTATATTTTAAAATGCCTCATTTTACACACCAGTCTGGTCTGAGAAAGTTACAAAAAAAATCTCGTCACATTTTTTGGCATTTAGCAAATATGAATAATTTTAGTAATTCTGACTAACCTAAAAAAAAGAAACTATTAGCCTGATTTAACTTCAGAGAGTGAGAAAAAAAAATCTTTACTTATATTTTTATTACCTGTAAATATCTGGTTTCAGCTGCAAACAGCTTTTTGCTAATTTAGGCTTTAATCAAACGTTAGATTGAAGTTTATTTCCAAACCGTGCAGTTTGAACATCCAGCACTTTTAAGGGCTTTATACAGAAATCAAGTATTTTCCCAAACCATGAAATTCAAGCACTTTCAAGGACTAACAGCAAATTTCCCACTGTATTCTGCAAAAATAGCCAATAAAATGAGCTTCTGGTCCAACATTCACTGCGAAAACAAAATATTACCAAGTAATTTCTGTCTAGTTTCTGGTGCAAATATCTTTACACACTTTAATAAGACAAAACTAAGTCATGAGTAACTTTTCAGCAAGATATCGGAGCTTGTTTAAGGTCAATAATTTCTTGATATTGACAAAAATGTTCTGGTTCCACTGGCAGATTATTTCACTTACAAGATGGGAAAAAATGTCTTGTTTTAAGTTAAATAACCTACAAATGTAACAAATGTTTTTTTTTCGTCAATATTAATAAATTATTGACCTAAAACAAGCTCCTATATCTTGCTGAAAAGTTACTTGTAAGTTAGTTTTGTCTTATTTCAAGGGTACTCAGATATTTGCACCAGAAACTAGACAAAAATTACTCAGCAAGATTTTGTGCTTTGCAGCGTTCGTAAACAAACGGATACCATCTCTCAGCTTTTAACAAGATTCTAGCTTCACATCGTCACATAAATGAAAAAATGTTCAGTATTTTTACTGATTTTTGAACCGATCTGAGTCTGGAGTGTCGCTGCGTTTGCTTACCTGTCGCTCCAGGGTCCGTTCCACTCCCTCTGGCCCCACGGGTTCCTCATGCGGATCATGCCGAGTTTATCCGACTTGAAGAAGGCCAGCAGGCCGTGGCCGAGCCTCACCCTGCGGACGTCGGTCACCGCGTACGCGTGGCCCTTCACCAGGCCGCAGGCGAGCTTGGCCTCCATGTCCTCTGCAGAAACCGCCTGGAGCGACAACCAGTCATTATCAGTTTCGTTTCCTAAATAGTTTCAGACGTTCCGGGTTTCCTTCGTCTCTCTCACCCGGATGGAGCAGCTGATGAGGCCTCCTCTGTCGTGAACCTTCAGGACTCTTTCGAACAGATTGGTGTGTTTCTCCTCTTCGTCTTTGATCTCGTCCTTCGTCAAATCCACCGGCTCAGAGACGCCGCCGGTGAAATCCACTAGGGCGTCGGCGGTGTTGCCCCCATCCAGAGCCTCGTAGCACCCACACAACCTCAAACACACAAACAGGGAAGAAACTATAACATGTAAGGAAGGCTGAATCGATTAATCTGAATAATTGTGATTATTCACAAGGCCGACAGTCTCAAAGTCGGCCTTCTATCACCTGAAGAACATCTCCAAGATTAGAGGACTTTAGTCTCAGCGCGAACTAGAGAAACTCATCCATGCGTTTATCTTTAGTCGCATTGATTATTGCAACAGCGTCTTCACAGGTTTGTCCAACAAATCAATCAAACAGCTGCAGCTGATCCAGAACGCTGCTGCTGGCGTTCTGACTAAAACCAGGAAGATAGAGCACATAACACCAGTTTTAAAGTCCCTCCACTGGCTCCCTGTAGCTCAAAGAATAGACTTTAAAATACTGTTGTTAGTTTATAAATCACTGGACGGTTTAGCACCACAATAGATTAAAGATCAGGAAACTCAAACAAGGTTTGGTTCTGGTTCTGGGTATTTGTGGTGCTTCTATGCACCACAAATGTGGAATAAACTTCCAGAAAACTGTAAAACAGCTGAAACACTGACATCCTTTAAATCTCATCTAAAACCCACCTGTTTAGGATTGTATTTGAAACGTAATCAATTACGAATTTAACGATGGAACTTGACTTAATGTCAAGTTTTGATTGTTGATTCTATGTTGCATGACTTTGTGTGTTTGTGTTTGTTATGATGTAAAGCACTTTGAAATGCCTTGCTGCTGAAATGTGCTGTACAAATAAAATTTGATTGATTGATTGATTAATCGGATTCATTCTGATTAATCAATTACAGAAATAATCGTCAACTAATTCAGTAATCAATAAATCGATAATTCTAGTATAGACTCAAAAATAAATGTAGAATAATACATTTAAAATAGTACTTCAGTCAAAACTGTCCAAAAAATATCAGCTTTTAAGATAAAAGAAACACTTTTATTTGTAAATATTTCTATCCAGAACTCATCAAGTTGCGTAGTTTCAGCTTCACCAAGTCCAAATTCTGTAAATAAAATCTTCTATTAACCACCTTTTGTAATCCAATTATTAATCATTTAATCAAAAATATATATTTTGTAGCTGCAGATGCATCTTTTGCAACAAATGATCGAAGGTTCACCAAAGAAAAGACATGTTACTGCATTTTAGGTAATAAAAAGCTTATTTTCCTTTTTAAAGAATGGAATTATTTTTATTTATTTGCATATTGTAATGAATTCCTAATATTGTATAAAAAGTTTAAATGGTTAAATGAAACATTTTCAGAACATATCCGATTTTATCCAATTGTCAGAATAGAATAAACAATTTCTAAAATAATCTTTAGTTGCAGCCCTAATTAATTTAATGAATTCATTTTTGATCAATTAAAAAGAATCCAGTAAATACTAAAAAAAGCAAGATCTTAATCTTCATTTTTATCAGCCTGTCTACAGCGCCGTTACTGTTGCTGGGCGACGGGTCATAAAAGAAGCACGAAGAAGAAAAGTCAGATGAAGACGAAAGAAGACAAAGACGTTGAAAAAGCAAACAAAGAAGTAAAAATAAGCAATGGCTCACTTGGCGTAGGCTTTCTCCACCAGCGCGCTCCAAAACTCGTCCCTGTCGTTGGAGTGGCAGTACACAAGCTCTCCGTTCACCGTCGGCAACCGGTCATCGATCACCACGTCGACCCAGTGACCGAACCGCCAGAACTGGAAGTGGAAGATCCCGGCGTACGTTTCTGGTTTCTCTTTGCTCCATTCCTGATCCTTCCAGTCCGGAATCACCTGACAGAGAGGAGAATAAATAGATAAATATCACCGAGTACAAGAGATGCACACAATTAATCGACTTATCATTAATTCTTTATTAGATTAAAGTTAGTTCCAATAGATTAACTAATAACATTAATCGGACGTTAAGGGTTCGATAAAGTACGGCTATATGGCTTAAAAATAAGATCTGACTTTTCTAATACCAGATTTAATTTCCGATTTTAAAGGGGGAGTATGTATTTTCCAAGCACATTGTGCAATTTTATAACACATTTAAGAAATTAAGTTACATTCTGTAGCTATAAAAATGAAATATAACTTAAAAAGAAATTTGGTGCCTTGAAATTGGGACTGTTTCTTTAAGAAGATCCTGCTCTTTCTGAGACTGCTTTCAGGAAGTCATCACAACAATGCTTCTCCATTATGCCGTTTACAACTGTCAGTTCTTAGGAGATTTGGAGTCAGAAGTAGTTTGTATGATAAACTCAGCAGACTTCAGTTCAGGCGTTTCCTAATTGCTGTCACTTTTCCTCGCTTTCTTTTCTTAAGAAATTACAAATGACAGAAAATATTTTCTAAAACTCACTTATATTTCAATCATCTGAATTCAAAGTTTTTTACAAGCTGTAAAAAAACACTCGTCAAGCAAAATGGCTGATGTCACTGAAATATGGAAACAAATACAGATTTTTCTCAAATTAAAGCTTTAAAAAACAAACAAAAATAAAAACTGATTCCTCTCCCAGCTGAAGTGCGTTTAGACGGATGGATGTTTTTTTTTCTTTGTTGCTAGTAACTAGTTAGTTACTTGAGTAACTTTTTTTAATTTACTATGTTGTACTTCTTACTTTTCAGCAATTTTATTAAGAAGTATTTCTTCTCTTACTTGAGTAAAATTTCTGGATTTTCTACCCACTGAATGAAAAACAAACATGTTTTAACCAAATATTTCACCAGACACAGAGCTGCAGTTTCAGTTAATGTTTCATAAGTTTTTATTCAAATAAACTGATTTGGAAACAATTTTATTTTGCCTGATTTTGTTATTTTTTGTATGAAAATTATTGCCATTTTGCTCCTTAAAACACCAAAAATTTCCATTTAACTTTACCTTTTGGCCCGTCTGATGATGTAATTTTTAAATATTAATTGATTGATAATTTGATCAGGTACTCAGTACTTAAATAAACTTTTTAACAAAAATTTTTTTTACTCCAGTAATTTCTTGGACGGCTACTTTTTACTTGAGTAAAAATATGTTGAAGTATTGCTGCTCTTTCTTGGGTATAATTTTTGGTTTCTCCATCTGTCTCTGGTAAAAACCAACTGTTCAGAGTTTTTCCACCAAGGGAATGCCGTTCTTCCACGTCTTGCGCCGCGTCCCCGCTGACATCACGTCAACGTTGATGTAACTCCAACCTGAGCGAGGTGGCGGCTAAAAATAAACCCCAGATCCACTGAGCCGAGACGAGCGGCGCTCCCAGAATCCCTCAGGAAACTCTCAGCGTTCCCTCTTGGACGTCATCAGCGTCCCAGTTGCCTAGCATCTTCAAACATCACTCACCAAGTTAACACCTTAAAAAAAACACTAACTAATAATAATAACAAAAAAACAGAAACTACCCACAGCTTTCTTTATCATGCAAACCTGGGAGAATCTGATTTCTACAAAGATTTAATCACTTTTAGCTCAAAGTTTGAAAAAGTCTGAGTGGAAAAATTGTGTTTATTTTCTAAATTTAACTGAGGGACTGGAATACAGTCGGAACAATGATGTTTTTGGGTCGATCTCATGTCCTGCTACTCTTCTCCATCCATTCATGTCAGTCGATACGTCCCAACTGAACTTCCCTGTGGGCAGGATGAGGCGGGATGAGGAGGAGGGCCAGAGAGAGAAACTGGTCCACCATGATGGAAACAGTTTGAGGGAAGGGAGGAGCAGAACGAGTCTATGAAAAGAGGAGGAGGGAAGGAAAAACTCAGCTGCATCCATCACTGCATCCCTCCACACAGGCTGGCATCTTCCCTCTCCTGAACCTGGGAATACGATCGAAGGAGGACATGGACGCGGAGAAATCTTCCTCTGAGAAGTTGGTGCTCGAGTTTAAGGAAGACACTGAGCTGACGGAGGTGAGGTTCTCACTTTCTGACAGCTTCAGGAAATAATTACTAATTAATAATAATAACAATGTAATCTTAAGAGGCGACTGGTATGTTTGAAAAACAGTTATTTTGCAAACAAAAATAAATTTTTTTTAGATTTTGTTTTGATGCAACTGTCCCTTTTTCAATTGTGTATCAAGAGATTTCCCTGGTTTCTGCAAAAACACAAAATCTTACAAAGTATTCTTTTGCCCAAATACTTGTGAAAATATTTTAGTGCATTTTAAATAAGGCAAAACTAACTTACAAGTAACTTTTTAGCAAGATACAGGAGCTTGATTTCAATAATTCCTTAATATTGATGAAAAAGTTCTAGTTCCTCTGGCAGATTATTTCACTCATAACATGGGAAAAATATCTTATTATAAGTTAAATAATCTGCCAGTGACACATTTTCTGATAATGTTAAGGAATTAACTTAAAAGAAGCTCCTGTATCTTTCTGAAAAGCTGTGTGTAAGGTAGTTTGTCTCATTTCCAGTGATCTAAGATATTTACACAAGAAACCAAAAATACTTGGTAAACTTTAGTGGTGGAGTTTGTCATGAGCGAAGTGTTGGAAGTAAATTCCTGCTAAAAACCTTTCAGAAATGTTCTAGAAAAGAACTGGGACATTTCTGAGTTTGAAATGTTGACATTTTGCTAGATTTTCTTTTGTAGAATAATCCAAGAAAAAAAAAAACTGAAAAAGAAAAAAAAAATACCTGGGGACTCGATATCTCCAACACTGAAACATAAATATTACCAAATATCTTTGTTTAGTTTCTGGTGCAAATATCTTAGTACACTTGAAATTAGACAGAATTAATTTACAAGTAACTCTTCAGCAAGACAAAGGAGCTTGTTTTAAGTCAATAATTCCTTAATATTGATATAAAAAGTTCTAGTTGCAATGGCAGATAATTTTTTACTTATAGAAGAAATTTGGCAGTAGAACTGGTTATATATTTTTAATCAATATTAAGGAATTATTAACTTAAAACAAGCTCCTATATCTTGATTGTAAGTTCCTTGTAAATTAGTTTTGTCCTATTTCAAGAATGAGATATTTTTACAAGAATCTAGACAAAAATACTTGGTAAGATCTTGTGTTTTTGCAGTGTAAACATCACTTTAGAAAATGTAAATATTTTTTGAATTGTTCCTGCTCATCTCCTTCTCCCTCCATTTTCTCTGCAGATGATGCGCCGTCGCGTCTCATCTCTGCAGAAAACCGGGCAGAAGCGTCAGGACGGCGAGCGGCTGCTGCTCCCCCACGAGGCCGTGCATCGCCTCGACTTCCCCGTCCAGGAGCTCAACTTCTCCCGCTGGTACTTCTCCCTCTCGGGCCACGGCCGAGTCACCATCACCGGCATCTCCCAACACTGGACCCCGGACCTCACCAACCTGATGACCCGTCAGCTCCTGGAACCGATCGGGACGTTCTGGAGAAACGCCGAGGACCCGGAGGATTCGCAGCTGAAGTGTCTGGAGGCCGACATGCAGGAGTTCGGGGAAAGGATCGCGGAGCTGGCGAAAGTGAGGAAGGTCATGTATTTCCTGTTCGCGTACAAGGACGGGTCCACAGCAGCAAACCTCGACTGCACCATTGAGTTCATACCCGAGAAGTAAACGCATTCTTGGTAGAGAATGTTTAGATTTCAGCATAAATTTTCCCCCTCAAACCCACTAAACGTTTTTAAATCTTTGTCTGCATGTGTTTAACCACCTCTACCAATTTATTGTAATTATTTCCACACTTAAAGAAAGTATTGTGCATGAATCAATTTGATGTAAAACTTTGCTCATGACAAACTCTACCTTGCTAATTGCCGCCATGTTGTTTTCATCATGCAGCTCTTCTGAATGAGCGCAATTAAAGCAATAAGTTACGTAGTTTGTTGAGTGTTTATAAGTTTAAACAGAACATTTTAAAGTGCATTTTCCATCCCACATCGGATTCTGTTTGGACTGTCTCTCATCAGTTTGGAGATATCTCTGCCGCCATCTTTTATTCGGTCTCAAGGTCTCCGCTTAAGAATGACCAGCGGCGCCCTCTGCTGGATGGCGGTCGAACTACAACACTAAAAGAAGGCCTAAGCGGACTTCTTTAGTTAAAAACAAATAAAAACAGAACAAAAAAACAAAGTAAATTTTGTTTGGTGTTGTTGCATGCTTTTACACCTCCTCCACTTACAACTGACAATAAAATAAACAATGAGCTTAAAAAACAATGCCTGATGAAATCACTTCATTTCTCACTTTCAGCCAATTATTGTGATATAGTCTGAAGTTAAAGTTTTTTCTTTATGTTATTCAGTGGAACAGCAGTGAATGAAATCCCAAATAACCACAATGCTTACACACTGACCTGATAGAAAACAGAGATCAATGGAGCAAAATCAATTTCTGAAAGCTGTTTGCTTTCACTGGGAGGGAACAGACACAAATCCTGATTTATAAAAACTCGTTTTTCCTTTAGTCTACATTTCTGATGAAGCTGAACTGCAAACACACAAAATATTACCAAGTATTTTTGTTTAGTTTATATTTGAAATATCTTAGTCCACTTTAAATAGGACAAAACTATTTAAAGTGACAAGGTAGGAGCTTGTTTTAAATCTGACTGATTTAAAACAGTATCAGTTTTAGACAAATTATCTCACTTATAACATGTGGAAAATGTCTTGGAAAAAGGAACAGTGAAACTAGTTATCTTTATTAATATTAAATAATTATTTGCTTAAAGCAAGCTTTGCCGAAACATTATTTGAAGTTAGTTTTTTCCTATTGTTGGTTTAATAAATATTTGCACCAGACACTAGATAAAAATGCTTTGTAAGATTTTGTGTTTTTGCAGTGTATTATTTAGAAATTAAAGCAACACAGCAAGGAGAGCAGAAAAAGGAAAATATTTTACAGGTGCAATAAAAAGGTGCGAAGATAACTGATGTATTTATTTAGTAAAATAAAATCCTCCAGCGAAATTATCCTGATACAGAAAAAGACTTATATCTGTTTCATGATGCATTTAAATTTGGATCTAAATACAACTCTAAGAAATAAAAACATTTATTTCTCATATTTATAGAAGAGATTTTCCCCTGTATCCTACAGCCTGTTGTGCCAATAAAGTGTTCACAAACCTTTAAACGCTGTTGGTTTTTCTGTCTCCATAACTTCCTGCCTAAAACCACCAGAGTTGTGACGAGATGAAACGTTATCTTAGATTTTCTTTTGCTTCAAAGCTTGTCTTTTCTTTCTGTGTGATAATGTTTAACTTTTCCACTGAAACCAAACAACAAAAACATCCAAACAGCAAAAGGATCCAGTGGGACGGAGTCTAGGCAGAAACCACTACGGCAAAACTAAACAAGAAATAAATCATGAAATGTAGAGAAATGATGGTGAATCTAAGGCTGGCAGAGACTTAAATGGTTAATTATGCTTATGTAACAGAAATATAGGGCTTAAACAAGTAATGGATTACTGAAATACTTGTCAACTAATTTAGTAATAGATTACTAGAGTATACAGAGTTAAAAAAGGCTGTTTGCTGAAAGGACAACACACTGAGATCAGCACTTACGCCAAGACTACAAAAAATATAAACCTTTTGCATTTAATATAATAATAATAATAATAAAAAAACTACTTAATCAAAAAAGTAATCGACAGACTAGCTCCACACTGTATTGATTTGTATTTTCTAAGCACATAATGCAATTTTACAGAACAGTCAAGTAACTGTGTTACATTCAGTTGTTACAAAAATCATATATCAAATATAACTTGAAAGAAATTTTGGGGGAGGAGCTACGTCTTGAGGGAGGAGCTAGATCCACCCAGGCGTTTTGGACTGGGTGGATGTAGGTGAATGGTTGCCATGGAGATTAAAGGATTTCTCAAATACGCATGAAAGAATCAAGGCAACACTCCAGGTGTGTATTTGATGATGTAAAGCTAAAAAATATATATATATTTTAAATAATACTGCCCCTTTAAGAGCTGAGCTTTACACATGTTGATGTTGGAAGTATTTTTTAGCTGCTGATGATCAAGCATTCACTAAAAAAAATGCTATTATTTCCTATTAGGCGATAACATTTTTTAAAAAACACAACAATTAATCAGAAATCTCACAATCCCCCTGGAATATTTTCACAACCCCCAGGCTGAAGAGCTCTAGTCTAAATAAACACATACTGAAAGTAAAAATGAAAAATACTTTTGGAAATACTACATGTAGTGTTGAAACTGGTCATCTAACTTGCCCTCCTCACACTGGAACCATGTTTGTTTCGGAACCATGCAGGGTGTCTAGACAACTGCCAGGCCCACAGAGGCAGACCGACACCGGGAAAGAGTTCAGTTTCCTTTGGGCTGATGGAAAACTGAGAGGTGCAGAGGACCTTTGAGACAGACGAGGGAACAGCGGAGAAAACACAGAGGAAACACACAATCCACAAAGGCCGGACACAAAGCACGGCCCACGAACTTTATTTATGTTCAAAGTTTCCAAAAACCTCAAGATGGCTGACCTGAAACACTGAGAGAAAGAAAACAGATCAAATCTGTTTGGGATAGAAAATATCCACAAGTACTTTTATGTCTTTGCGAATGATAAAAGTATTTGTACTTTATGTAATCAGGTAAGTTCCACCAGAGACAAAAACGAAACAAAAAACCTAAAAATATAAAAAAGCATCTGCAGAAAACCAAACCCAGGGTTCCAAAATCAGTAGGAATAATTTATTTATCCAGCTGACATGAATGCATGAGCAATAATGTTATAAATGTGAAATTTATTCGAGCTGAAATGATAAATCCTGATTAATCGATTAGTGAAATAATTGAAAACTAATTTAGTAATTGATTAAACATTAACTGGAGTACAAAGACTCAAAAAAGACATTTGCTGAACAAACAGCACACTCAGAATAGTAATTAAGCCAAAACTGTAAAAAAATAAAAATAAAAAATACATAAATTTTTCAATTAAGATAAAAACAGTTTGTAAATATGTTTAACCCAAAACTCCAGTGGCAGTTTTAGCTTCATCTGGTTCAATCTTATTGGATTTTAGGCACTAGAATGTTTATTTTCTTAATTAAAAATTGACGGACTTGTTTGTTAATATCCATATTTTAATGTATTTTTAATATAGTATAAAAAAGGCTTAAATTATTAAATGAAAAATCAGACAGCAGGCGTTTTACAGTCATCGGTGCCACCTTGTGGATGATCGATGCCACTTGTTCAGAAGTTTGTTGGATTATTCAATATTTGAAGTATTTTTCAACAAATCTTTTTGGTCAAATCTTAATGGCACTGATCACCATCTCCATTCATGAGTGATACTAATAAGTGAGTTAATATACGATTTAAAGCTCTGGCATACATAACATAAATACCTAACAAGTGATGCAAAAGAACTGTTAAAAGCGTGCACACAGAAATAAAATGTGTTTCCAAGTGTAGATTACCATGCAAACGAGAGGGATAAACAGTCCAGAACAGTTTAACGCCAACAACGTTTCATGTACAAAAAAAAACAAGAAGCATTTCACTCCAGCTTTTTAAAAGTGCTTATTTTAGGAGTCAACATGGAAATATCTACAGCAGTTTGTGTCAAGAGCTTAAGCGCTAATAAAATTTATTTTTCCGCCTGATTTGCTGACGAAAGCGAAGTGTTAGCAGCATAATGTCCAGTTTTCAAGTTCGGGCTGGGAGGATTTTACTGATTCATGATAATATCCGGGTTTTTATCGTGTTTTGGGGGATCAATAATCATCCTTAAAATGACTGGTGTGATGCTTGGAGCACGGCAGCTTTTCTCCTCCCGGAGCTGCTGGTTCAGAGCGATATTCGTTTACAACAGCCCTACACTGAAGGTCAGCTGGGACTGAACTCAGCATGATAACTAAAGAGGTGTGACCCACAAAGCAAACAAAAACCAGGAACTCTGACTGACTTCTCACATCAGAATAACTGGATATTCATTGCTAAAGTCAGATACTACTGTGCAAAGCAGCAAAACTCAAAGGAAAGTAACAAATTAGTTGAATTTTTAGCATTTTGTTTATTATTTTTCCTCCTATTTAATGTATTTTTTAACCTCTAAAGTGAGAATAACAGGTTTATTTCTTATTAAACTAAAATACTGTTTTGTAAAACAGCAAACCTCAAAGAAAAATGAAAAATAATTTAAATTTTTAGCATTTTGTGTATTTATTTTCTTCCTATTTGATGCATTTTTTAAATCTGAAACATGTACACCATCTCGACTAGTGGTGTCAAACAGTTTTATTTTGTGCCATATTAAGATCATAAATGTTCTTGAAGTGAATTTTGCAATTGTTTTTGTGAATTTTTGCAATCAAAATCACTGATTTTGTGGCGCTAATTTAGAAATCTTTGCAAGAAATTTTGCGATATTTATGTAAGATATTTAGTGTGGCAGCAGTGAAGTAGAAGTCAGAAATACTGCCACCTGCAGGTGGGAGTTAGCATCACTTAAACCAGATTTCCTTTTTTTTACCATTTTTGCAGAAGAATTGCAATAAATTCACATTTGTGCATTAATGTGAAAAAGTGCGTGGATCTGTTGATTTTACATAAATTTTCAAGATTACGAAAAGGTTGCACCCGCTGCATTTTCATGTGATTGAGCAAACTGAAATTCACTTAATGGAAACACGGCAATTTAGAAAAAAACTCACATTTTTCAATATGTTTTTGCTCAAAATGAAGTGTTTTCCAGCTTTCACAAAAGTGTAATGGAAACACCTTTTTTCACATCACACGAGTCACATGATCAATTTACTTCTGGCAGAAGCGACAAAGAAGACAACAGGAAGTAGAAGGAGGATCGTGTTTTAATGACTTATTGTATAAACAAATGTAAAGACGTCTGATTTTAATTATGTTTCTTATTTAATGGAAATAACTGAATTGCAAAATTCTATTTTCTAAACTTTAGTGGAATATCTACAAAGTTTTTCACACAGTTTTAATGAAAACGCAGCTGTAGATAAACTATTTAAGGTGACAGCTGCTATCTTGAAGGCTCTGTTTAAGCGTCCCTAAGGAGTCTAGAGGGTCACATAAAAAGCTACGGCGGGGGCTGGATTTGGCCCCCGGGCCTTGAGTTTAACACCTGTTTTAGATGATCTCTTACCTTTTGCCAGAGTGCTTCTCTGGAAGCCAGACTGGAACAAGCAGCGACAAACCAGCAGTTTCCCAGCTGGCCTTGGTGCAAGTCGTGAGCGCTGATCCCGTCTACAAACAGGTGAGGGTTGCTGCTCAACTCCTACAAGGAAAAAATAATGAGTGACTAGTTACATTTATGAAGTATTTCTACTCTTACTTGAGTAAAATTTCTGGATTTTCTACCCACTGAATGCAAAAAAACCCATATTTTAACCAAAAATTGACACACCTGCAGTTTTTGTTAAAGTTTCTGAAGTTTTTTATGGAAAGAAACTGAATTGGAAACATTTTCTTTTGCCTGATTTTGTTGTTTGTTACTTATATGAATTATTGTCATTTTTGTCCTTAAAATACCAAAATTTCCTCTTAACTTTATATTTTGGTTTGTCTGATTATGTAATTTTTAAATATTAAATTACTGATAATTTGATCAGTTTCTCAGACTTTCTCAGTTACCAAATACGTTTTTATTATTACTTGAGTAATTTTTTGGGACTTTTTACTTTTACTTGAGTAAAAATATGTTGAAGTAGTGATACTTTTACTTGTGTATAATTTACCTCTGTGTAAATGCAATTAGTATTCAGCCTGTTCTTTTGGTATACAGCTGAGAAATTGTTCTTTAAGTTAATTTAAAGTGAATAACTGACCCAACTCAGCCATTTTTCTGCCATTTTTTCTTTTTATGTGGCGCATTTATCTAAGCCTGCTACTGCTGGAGGGCAGAATGAATGACAGGGTGTTACCCAGATGGCTCAGTCAATCATTAAGAGATAAGTAAAGAGTAAATATGATGTTCAATTAACAAAAAAGCCAAAGAGAAACAGAGGCAGGGAACCTAGAGAGCAGCTAAATAACAGAGCTGGGATAAACCACTGGCACACACCCAGCAAAACCACCAACTCTGTGGGAACAGGCACTGGTATGTCACTTAGATCATCTGAAACAGCAGAGGTCGTTTAAATTTATGGTCAGAAATGTAAAGAAAATCAAAAATAGTTCAGATGACCAAGCTCAAATGTATCTTAAAGAGTTCCTGGTTCATGAGGCGCGCTGTGGTGGCGTAGGGGTAGCGCGACCCACATTTGGAGGCCTTGAGTCCTCGACACGGCCGTCGCGGGTTCGACTCCCGGACCCGACGATATTTGCCGCATGTCTTCCCCCCCTCTCCTTAACCCCCTACTGTCTAATAAGGGACACTAGAGCCCACAAAAAGCCCCCAGGTGGGGAAACAAAAAAAAAGAGTTCCTGGTTCATACTTCAGGTTCCTGGGAGAGTTTAAGATTTAAAGAACATCCAGAACCAGAAAAATGTGGTCACCTGGAAGGTATGAGCCACTCCTTCATTCAGGTTAAAATGCTGTTGGAAAACACTTCATTATAAAGAACAGTTAATAACTTCCACATTTTTTACTAATTATTTATCAACTGATTTGTCTTTAGCTGTGAAAAACTCCGAGTGGAGCAGATTATTTGTAGGTTTTCCTTCCCTTTCCTGTCTAAATAAAACAAGTTGAGGCAGAAGGTGGTTCTTTTTCAGACCGGTTCAGCCGGATGTCTGAAAGGGAGTTCTGCTTTTTCAACGTCACCTGATGATGTGCGCTTGCTCAAAGCAAAAAGACTGAAATGATTAATGGGATTAATCAAGATGAGTAGGTTTAGTAATTGATTAATCGTCAACTGGAGCATTCAGACTCAAAATAAGGTCTTTTGCTGAAAGAATAAAGCATTTAGAGCAGTAATTCAGCCAAAACTGTATTAAAAATTTGCATTTTCCATTTAAAATAATAAGAATAACTTTTTTCTTGAATTTTTTCTACTAGAATCTCCTTTAGTGATATTTTTATCTTCACCTGGTTCAAATTCTGCAAAGAAAATCTCCTGTTACGCCCCGTTTGCTATGAAATGATGACTCAAATAGATAATCAATATATTAGCACTACTCTGTTGATGTTAGGTCAAGTTTAGCTTTTAGAAAGTGCTGAACTTTTCACTTTTAAGTGTTTTTTTTAGCTGCAGACACATCCTTTGTCACTAATAATCAAGTGTTGCTAAAGGAACAATTGATTCCTTTAGCAAGCCTAAAATGTTGTGGCATTTTAGGCTATAAAATTTTTACTTTTTCCCATTTAAAAAGGAATTGAATTGTTTATTGATATTGTTTAATGTATTTCTAAAATTGTGTAAAAAGGTTTTCTTTTCTTTTATCCGATTATACATCATAATACTTGATAACTAAAATAATTGGTAGTTGCAGTCATAGACTCAATGTGTAATATTTTATTGAAATAAAATGGCTTTCTTCAGTTAGCACATTTCAGGAGATGGAAAAGTTTTCTAACCAAACTGTAAATGTTGCTTCAAATAATAACCAAAGTTCTGAGTTGCATTTTTACATTCCTTCACTCAACACTTTAGGAAAAGATCCTGTTAAGCAAGCAGCAATATTCCCCTACCTCATCACTCTATAAAAGAATCGATAATGTTGATTTTCTGGTGCACTTTGCCACCAGTTTAATTATTTATTTACTCAAATTATTAATGATTGACAGTAAAAGCATTGAACTGTGCACATTTCATCCAGCAGTAGGTGTTTTTACATGGAGAACAAAGAAGCTGGACAAAGTTACTGGTAAAATTTATATCTATTAATTAAAAAAGGACAAACATTGAATCCACCAAGAAGGAGAGCAGATTGTAATGGAGGGAGACACAGAAAGCTGCACTTTACATTAAACTATGAACATCATCTCCTCTGCTGCCTTTTGAGGCATTTTAAAGAGGTGTGTGGTTTTTATTGTGAACATATTACCGAGCAGGAGAGATAAGATAAATCTATTTATGGAAATTATTGAGCAATAATTTAATCTGCAGAGTCCCATTTCGGCAGCATGAACTGCAGCTGCACTCCTGGAAACAAATAATCATGAGACATGCAAAACATCACTATTAAACTCTGATAACATTAAAGAGCTTCAGTGATTAGATTTGTTCATGGTTTGTTGAGTGTGTTTCACATTTGTTTAGTTTTGTTCCCCTCTGTGGATAAAAATGTGGCTCCTGGTGCCAAATTCGGCCCGTCCATTGTGAGTGAGAAGGACGATTCCCAGAGTGTTTACTAGGAAGATCTTATGATATTAAAACTACTGCTGCAACTAATGATTATTGCAGTAAAACCAATATTCTATCCATTATTCTGATGATTAATTGGATAAAAATATTTGGAGCCTTCTACAGATTTTTTATTTATCCACTTTTACATACAATATTAGAAATTCATGCAAACAAACAAAAAGATGTTTGTTTGCATGAAACAAACATAAAATATATTTATTTCATTTAAAAATAAATTATTTATTTTTATTTAAAAAGAAATATCCATTTCTTTTTAAAAAGAAATAAATATTTTATTGCCCAAAATGCAAAAACATAGCACTGTTTTAGTGAATTTGAACCGAGTGAAGCTAAAACTGTAATTTGACGATTTCTGAGTAGAACATATGTACAGATAAAGTCTTTTCCATCTTAAATGCAGAATGTATATTACCGTATTTTCCAGACTATAGAGCGCACCTCACTATAAGCCGCACCCACAACGTTATTTTAAAAAACTGGAAACGTACATATATAAGCCGCACCGGGCTGAAAGCCGCTGGTATCGCCGCTGCTCTCGGTTTTCCGCTGCGTCCTTAATAATGATAATACGGTTCATGCCGAGCTTAAGGCCATCGATCTGTACTGCCAGATTGATGGTCTTCAACTTAAAAGCGGCATCATGAGAACTTCTTCGTGTGGTTTCCATGATGAGGGGGTACGAGTTTGAAACCATTTCTCCGTCGTGCTGCTAGCATGTGCTTGTTTTAAATCAAAATCAGCACTTTCTTCCTTGATTTCCAATTTTGACTTCCAGTGATTCACTTCCTGCTAAAGAGCTTAATATCGCGACTCGTCTTCTGGGTTTTAAGCATTGTTACATCCTTAGTTTTTCAGTTGTATTTTATATAGTTTTATTAAACTGACCCTTGATATTAAAATACATTATAATTAATTTCAACGCTGTTCTTTGGTCTTCTGAGTTGTTTTCTCCTCCATGTATAAAGAACAAAGTTATATACCCATATTAGCCAGATAAGCTGCAATATGTGATCTTTGTATTATTAAAAAGAGCACAAACCTTCATTTTAAAAATAAACTGCCCACAATTATTTCAGTTCTATATTATCTGGTCATTATCTTCCAATGAGATAATGGAAGATATCTCCATTATCTCACTGGAGATAATGGAGTTTGGTGTTCTGCTTTAGAGTGACATGACTAAATGAACCCAGACTGAGAGGAGACAGTCATTTATGGACATGTTTGTGTCTTTTAAAGCGATAAATAAGTTGAGGAAGTAACAGTTTTGGATCAGTTTGATTTCAGGCACCCTTCTCATCTCTTATCCCCTTAGTGAAAAAGATTATATACAACAATGTCTATTTACTTTTTAAAATTCCAGTATGCATATTATTTATGTTACAGATAAACATCTCAATGAGTTGAGTGGAGCAAAAAACAAACAACTATAAAAAAGGACTTCTACTGGTTGCAGTTTGGATTTCAGGAAGGATGAAAGAAATTCCTTAAATTCTTCTCCATGTTCAGCCGAATCAATATCTCCTCTGTTTACATTCACTCTTAATTCATGATCACAACCCCCCTTTTTCAGCCTACTTTCTCTCTCCGTCTTGTTTCAAAAGATTTCTCAGATTAATATCCATAACTGTTCAAGCGTTGAGATAGCAAGCGTTTGTTTGTTTTTTTGTTGTTTTTTTAAGCAGAAACCCTTCCCAGAGATGTCCTTTTTCTCATTTCCTTACCTTGGGTCTTTTCCAGGTAATGTGTCCAATGCGATTTCCCTGGTAGAAGAGAGACTGGTCGGACGGCGGGAACAGAGGGTCTTCAAACAGGGTCCCATTCTGTCTGCACCGCCTCCTCAGAGCAGCAAAAGACTGGCCTTCGTACGGAGCCACCATCCCCCCTGCACACAATGAAACCCAAGGTCTGAGACGGGGCCTCCGACAACGCCAGCTCCAACATTTTTACCGTGATAAAGAGATCTCTGTGTTTCTGTGGGAAGAACGCAGGTCATGGGGAATTATTTAGACAACTCCAGGAAAGCGGGCAGCTTCGGTTTAAACTCACATGATGTGTGGCTACGGATTAACAGCAAGGACATGCCCCTAAACTAGTTTATACATGACAATTACTTTAAAAAACTTTTTTTTTCATGGGGAGCTTTGTTGGGGTTGCTAGGTAACGGGCAGTGCCTGCTGGGGTTGCTAGGTAACGGGCTGAGCTTTGCTGGGGTTGCTAGGCAACGGGCTGAGCTTTGCTGGGGTTGCTAGGTAACGGGCAGTGCCTGCTGGGGTTGCTAGGCAACGGGCTGAGCTTTGCTGGGGTTGCTAGGTAACGGGCAGTGCCTGCTGGTTTCGGTTTTTGAAGCAGGTCATTTTTTAGACACCAAAAAAACTTTAATTTATTGGTAGGCCTGACATGATAACAAATTTTGCTGGACGATAAATTGTCCAAGAAGTTGTTCTGATAAATTATAGTATTGTTGTTTTAAACAACAGTATAATTTGAAATGTTATTTGAAATGCCACTAAATTTCAAGTAATAAAAAGGTAATGGCGTAACAATGGACGTACACATGCTCTAAGATAAAAAATAAATTAAATTCTAACATTTAACACTAGAACCGGAAGACATTTTAAATATCCCAAATAAATAAACAAAGTAACAGAAAAAACTAGTTAAATTATGAAGTCTCTGTAAACAAAATTGTCCTTTAAAAAAAAGGTTTAGTTGAGACCAAAACACCAGTCTAAAGACTTTTGTCGTCCAGTTTTTGGTGGAAAGAGAAAAACGATAAATCATGCAAATGGAAGTTATTGGGCTCGTTTTAATTTATCATGCATTTATTTTATTTTGTGCTTATTGCGATTGGTCTACTTATTGGCAAAAAAGGCTGGGTGGTTTTCTACTGTTTTTAGAAGCAGCAGAAACCCAAATGAGAAAACAAAAACGTGTGAAATGTGAATTTTGCATAGACGTCCCCTTTAACCTTTATTTTACTAGGTAAGTTGAGAACAAATTTTTATTTTCAACAAGAATCTGTCCAGTAAACATCAAAACATTGTACAGCAAGAAACAGAAGAACAAGCAATGCACAACCATATTCATACTGACCAAAAGCACTGCATACACTTAATAAGTGAAATAGAAGTGTACAGCATGGCATCATCAGCGTTTAGATGGATATGGGAGATACCAACAGCATGAACCACATCACTGAGTTAGATTTGAAGTGAGTTGGTCCTAAATTGGACCCCTGAGAAACACCAGTAGCCCGGGACAGGTTGCCCGACTGGCAACCTTCAACTTGCACAAACTGAAAACGACCCGAGATTTAGACTTTTTAAAAAGCCAGACTTTTTTTTTTTTTTTGAGAAACCTTGAGTCAGCAAAACAGAATGTTATGGGCAAGTCGACAAACAGTAACGCAGTATTCTTTCTTTATCAGAGGTGCTTATGATGTCATTCAAAAAACAGATTAAACGGCATCAATGATGCAACCATGGCCAGTTCTAAAGTCTGACTGCAACATATCATACGACTGGATGACAAATAAAAAGTCTTTTCTCTTCAAACATCCAGAAAGAGAATTTGGTTCGGCTCAGTTTCCGTAACATCTCTTAGGAAATTAAAAAGCTTGTTAGAAAAACCCCAACATGCATTAAAAGCTGCTTCCTTTGTACAGGAAACGGGTAAAAAACCAAAACAGGTCAGCGTTTAAAAACAGCACTACAGTTTTCTACACTGTAGACCAGACACTAAAACATTAGTTTGATGGAAACATGCTTGCTTTGAGAGCACAAATACTTGCAACTCAGTCAAAAATAATACTTAGACGAAACATCAATTTAATAAGATCTTGTTTTCAAGTGACCAAAACCCAAAATCTGTTACTTTAGAAAATCTATGTTTACTCTGTATATGCTGTAGCTGGACATTTCAGAATAGTTTAAACAGACCTGTAAAGTAAAACATAAATAAATAAGTGGATGACAAACATTCTCCACAAACTCAGTCACGATTTATGTCAGTGTCACTTACAGGCTATAAACAGGAGACGATGGTGAATGAAACAGAGAAAGGCTTTCCTGCAGAAATCACTAACTGGACAGAAGAGAATGGATGGTTAAAAGGATGAATGGATGGAGGGGAAGATGGATTAACATCTTCCCCTCCATCCACTTTTTGAACTACTTTTTTGTAGTTCAAAAAAGTAAAATGCTTTTTATCTTACCTGAACCTTCAAATAAACATAAAGTAAGTTACAACGTCAGCCTTTTGTCACCTGAAGAACATTTCTGGTATTAAATGACTAATGTCCCAACAAGGTCTAGTGAAACTCATACGTGTGTTTATCTACAGTCGCATTGATTATTGCAGCAGTGTCTTCACAGGTTCTGCATGAAAAGTCAGAAATATCATGTTTTTTGGGGGTTATTTTGTTGTTTGTATTGTTTTAAAAAAAAAAAAAAAAAAAGATGCCATGTACTCATTTTGTGTTTGCTTTTGGATTTGATTAATTATAGATTTTTAAACTAGCCAATAAATTATCCAAGAAATTAGTCAATCTGGCTATTATTTGTAAAACATGTAACACAACTTCTCAACTCTCGGACTGATTTAATGAAAGAAAAAAACTGAAGAATAGCATAAAAATGTCCAAGAAAAAGCCCCACTGGGTAAACTGGGTTTAACTTTAGCAGACAAATCAACCCTTCTAGATCATTTTAGAGATGCTCTCTGAAAAAAATGCTTTCCCTGAAAGAAATTGCAGCATCACAAGCTGTTAAAGCAATTTCACTGCCTTCTTTGGTAGAAAAGCTTAATTACAATCTCATGTAATACAGAGTTTTATCTCTATTTACTGAAATGTATAACTGGAATCAGAATAACAGATGTAACTAGAGAAGTATTAAAAGAGGGAGCTACATACGAGGAAATAATAAAATATTCAAAACAAAGCAAAGTCTAGTTATTTTAAAACATTAGGCTACAACAGTAGAGCAAAAAATTTTGATTAAAAAAATAATAAAGCAGAAAACTTTTTCGCCTGACAACAAGCGTGACAGGAAAATGACTCATCAGATTGACACACGGATTTTTCTGCGTTTCTGTTTCGCATTAAAAAGTGCATCCACCTTCACATTTCATGCATTTCCAATATGTAAAGGTAAACATAAAGTCACCAGTTTAGGGCTGTTCTCCCTCACCAACATCAAGAAAAACACCCTGCGGTTCAACAATGGAGCAACAACAGGAGCAAATGATGGGTGTGGTTTCATGAAGACACCATGACAGCTGAATAACAACCAGAAGTAGATGTTGAAATATCAGAAAGGTATTTCATTTATTTGTAACAGGAGGTAAAAGCATCAGCAGAGGTTTATGAATCTCTACAAATCAGTTCAGCTACAATAATAAAATTAGTATTTCTATAGGTTTTCCAGGATTTTGAAGCAATTAGGATTGGAAAATGTAATTTTTTTCCTTCTTGTTCATTTTTATACCACCCTGAATATTTCTTCTGTCCAAAAAAAGTCATAATCTTTGAATAAAAACGTTTTTGGATTTTTTTTTTACATTAAACCTGCATTTCCGGTCACAACCACATGTAATCGAAGTTGTGCTGAAATCAAATTGATCAAAATATATTTAAATAAAGGATTTCCATGGTAGACAATCATCAAAAACTGACTTAAGTTTTACTTTAAAGGGTCTCGCTTGGCTGAAGTGGGAAGAAAAGATGGAAACGAAACTCAAACTGTAAATAAATAAATAATGCTTTATTAATCAAGCGCCTCGTTAAGATCATTTCCTAATAAAATAGAGTTACATTTCTAACAATATTTGTTACTAAACACGTTTGAGAAGTTAATAATATGTAGTTAAATAATAAAAAAGTGTCAATAACGGTTTGAATTAACGCAGCGGTGGATCTGCGGAAAGATTTCCAGATGTAACGTCGAGTTAGCTTAAACTTTACCTGTTTTTCGCTCCACCGGATGTCAAACTATGTGGTTTTCTCCTCCTAGAGAGCTTAGGTTCTGTCTCCTACAGGTCAGTTCAGTGAAGAAAAATGTTTTGTGCTGGAGTAGAGTTACTTTACGACCCTCAAAATAAAACCCAGCTTGGACAGGAGGAGCACAAACGCAGCGGCGGCAGCCCGCCTCCAGCCCGCCTTGGCTCGAGTCATAACAGGTGATGCATTCAAGGTCCGCACGTTGAAGACGGAGTCCACACGATTTTAGCATATATTAACCTCGATATTAAAGCTGTGTGCCCATTAAAATGAGGTTTACACCTAATATAACACTCGATTTATTTATTATGTTGATTTCCTACAGAATTAGAGGAATTATTTATGGCCGTTTGTGTTTTCAACAGAGCCGCCCTGAATGTTACAGCAAAAAATCTAGATTGAAGAGAGAGGCGAGGCGTTCACTGAAGTAACATTTTGGAAAAATTTACTTTTGTACTCAAGTTTCTGAATACTTCATCCACTGTGAGTAGCTTCACTAAATGAAGACGAAACAAAACAAAACCCAGAATATGTTCATATCTCACTATTTATGTCTCTTTGATTAAGTCATTTTTAAACATTAACCACATTATCTGATGAGTTACACAGTACTTACACTTTTTTACTCTTACTCGAATAATCACTTGGACTGCTTTTTATTTTTATCTGAAGTAGTGTTACTCTTGTTTGAGAACAAATTTTTAACCACCTCTGAGAGTCAAATGCAGGGGTGCTCAAAGTGTGGCCCAGGGGCCATTTGTGGCCCTTGAAATGGTTTTGTTTGGCCAACAAAGTAGAAAATGATTCATGATCCAAATACTTTTGAAAATGTCCATTTTTCTGTTAATGCTAAAAAAAAGAGAAAAAAAAGTAAAGAAAAATCTCATAAACCAATTTTTTCTTTTTTTATCTAATGAATTTTGTGGCCCGTCAGTAATTAAAATTTGTCAGTTTTGGCCCATTGGGGCAAACAGTTTAGAGATCTAAAGTAATATGAAGAGCAATTTTTCCTTCAGCTGAGCTAAATAAAATTTGTCTAGAGCTGCAGATTTATTAAGTTTTGATATATATCTACAAGAACATTTGTTATTGTTAAAGAATTACCATTTTAATTATGTTCCTAAGTTTTTAAATCCAAAACATAAAAGATTTTCCATGTTAATATTTGAGGAAAGTGATCTTAGAACACCACATGGTTTCTAATGGCAAAAAATACAACCAAACCAGTGTTACTGTTACTTTTAGTATTGTTCAAGCGTGGAAATGATTGCAGTTATTTAGTGATAATACTGATGAAACACATTGTTATTTATAGATACGTCTTTTGGCTCTTTATTATTTTAGTTAT
Source organism: Brachyrhaphis roseni (assembly GCA_903066815.1). NCBI lineage: Eukaryota > Metazoa > Chordata > Actinopteri > Cyprinodontiformes > Poeciliidae > Brachyrhaphis > Brachyrhaphis roseni. The sequence continues at coordinate 23,916 of CAEFZY010011108.1, forward strand.
TAAGAGCTACTGTGGACGGCGCCAATTAAGTAAAGTTCTTATTAAGACAATAAAAAGTGAGTTATTTTTACGAGGTAATACCGCCATCTGCTGGCAGTTTTGATGCTGGCCACTTCTTTGTGTTGATATTCAGTCTTTATATCGTGAGGTTCTTAAATGATAACTTGTGTCAACTTTTACCAAAAGTGATTTTGACAACAACAAAAATCACTTTTGGCAAAAACGACTTAGGCCATTGTTTTAGGAAGGAAACAGTGTATGCAGTCCTGTTTCCTTCTAATTGCTAATCGTCCCATTCATATATATTAAAGTTTTGTGCACCAAATGGGTCAGGTGATGATTATTAAAATCAGTTTTCGAGTTTATACTCTGTACGTGTTTCAGTAAGCTTGTTTTGTTTTACCGTTTGAAGTATTTCCACACAATTTAAAGACAGAATCCAGATCTATTTGCCAGCAGATGGCAGCAAAACATAAATCTGGAAGCAAACAGGAAGTAGTGTTACCGCTATTTTAAAAGCTTGTAGATGTTTTTACATTGTGTATTCTAAAGTGACGGTGAGAAATAAATACGACGAGATTAGTTTATTTTAATTCACATATTTTGTATTTGATGTTTTGTAAGACATTAAGAACAGAAAAAGTTGCGATTTCGTATGTGAGCTAGGGTAGCACAGCGTTGCATTGTGGGTAATAAAGCAAACGTTATGTATAAACATTTTGAAACATTTTTTGTTGTTTTTTTTCCAACGTAAAACCCAGTTTTTCCTGTATGTCTTAGCTATTTTAGTACGACAGCGTCCCGATTTTAGTTTTATTTATTTTCTGTGTTTGCACCGTGAGTGATGTGGGTATGTCCGCGAAAGGCGTCCCGGCGTCAGAGAGTAGCAACTCATACTTACCTGGCAGGGGAGATACCATGATCATGAAGGTGGTTCACCCAGGGTGAGGCTCAGCCATTGCACTCCGGTTGTGCTGACCCCTGCGAATTCCCCAAATGTGGGAATCTCGACTGCATAATTTCTGGTAGTGGGGGACTGCGTTCGCGCTCTCCCCTGATTCACTGTTAATGAGAAATAATATGCAGAAATAACGCATATCAAAATGATACTATACATTATTGCGCGTACGAATTTGTATTAGTACAAGGTACCACGTATGAAAGACGGTAAAGCATACACATAAAGAGAATAACAAAAAAACTATAATATTAAAAAAATAAAATTGTAACAGATTTCAAGAGCGAAGTCATAATAACATGACAACAAAGTTATAATAATGCAAGAATAAAGTTATAATATTACAAGAATGAAATTGTAGAAGAATAAAGTCAATATGATGAGAATAAAGTCAATATGATGAGAATAAAGTCACAACAATGCGAGAATACGGTCATAATATTACAAGAATTAAATTGTATGAGAATAAAGTCAACACCATATGAAAATAATGTCATAATATTTCAAGAATAAATTATTATATTGTGAGAAAAAAAGTTGTACAAGAAAAAAGTAGAAATAATACGAAAATAAAGTCATTATGATAGGACTTTATTCTCATAATTTTATTTTTTAAATTTTCTTAATGGGCCCTAATACTAGGTTGCATAAAATATTTTCATTCTGCATTGGGCATATAATTACAGTTTTCCAATTTATTAAACAATCTAGTTACTTTCAAAATCAATTAATCAATTAAGTAACTAAGTTGCCTTTTCAATGCTATGAGTGCGTGTTAAATAAAATGTGGAAACAGTGAAGCGATGTGAATTGTTTCCTGGGTGTTTAAACCCTTCGCTGATGCAGAGAAACAGCAGCTGATGCTATTAATCTTTAACATCTTCATCCCCGGCGTCATGTGAGGAGCTGCACTTTACTCTCATCTGGAGGAAACCTCAACAGAACCGCGACTTTGCCCACAGAGGAATGAGAAACGAGGTGACGCTCCTCACGGATAATGACTTTTTGTTCTACTTGAAGGCAGCAGAAGCAGAAGAACCAGAAGCAGGTAAAACCAATCTGAGCAACATATTCTACATTTAACCTGTCTGTTAATTATTACGCTTTTATTTCTGTGTTAGGATCTCGAGTCGAAAACGAAGCGTTAAATAAAAGCATCTGTTTTATCCGCAGGTCTGAACGATGTGGTTGATTTTCACGGCTCTTCTGGCCGCCTTGTTAAACCCACAGAGCCAAGCTTCGGTGACTTTTGCTTCCACCTGTTGGGTCAAAGGTCAACCGGACAAAGAGCTGATTTTACACTGCGGTGATGGAGAACATGAAGGTGAAGAAGACTCTCTCATAAAGCGGTGTTGTTAAATGTTTCTACCGGTTTCTGAAGGTTACTTTTTTATTTTTTCCAGAGGAATGTTTGTTACCGAGCCATTTAATTCTGAGCTATGAATCACCCGGCATAAAAATGCCCTTTAGAGTCAAGAAATAAAAATATTTCAGCTGCTTTTTCCTGTTTAACTCAGAAATGTCAAAAAATATACAGATAAATGTTAGATGATTATCAATAACTCTGCTACCTTTTTTGCAGAGAAATTGTGAAGAAGGTGAAGTTGGGATCTGAACAGTAAGATGGTGTAATAAGACAATTGTTGATGGAAAAAAAACGGGTAAATTTCCACCAAGAATCTCAGAAATTTTAAGATTAATCTCAGACATTTTCTGGAAAAAACAAGGAAACTTCTAAGCTCTAAAATATGGAAAAAATCTTAAAAAAAAAAAAAAAAAAAGCTGACATTTTTAGATTAATTTCAGACATTTTCTACAAAAAACAAGGACATTTCTGTAAAAGTGTCTAAAAAGTTCTATAATAATGTTTTTGGCAGCATTTATCACAGCCAAACAGACCAGCTGTAGCTTCTAGGGAAAGAAAAATAACAGAGAAAACAAAATGTTAACAGCAGAATTAGGAGCAAATAGTGCAAATTGGAGAGTAGCAGAAGAAGAAAGTGAGGAAAAAGTGATCAGTTTGTCTCCGAGTAGCCTAAAACTTATGGCTGCATAACTACAGAAACCTTTAAACTTAGCAACTCACTCGTTCTTTGGTTACCTAGCAACTCACTCGTTCTTTGGTCACCTAGCAACTCACTCGTTCTTTGGTCACCTAGCAACTCACTCGTTCTTTGGTTACCTAGCAACAACCTGCTAACTTGCGCAGTAGCAGTTTCAGGTTTCTCCACCGTGCCTCATAACGTCTTAAAAACAAAAAAACAAGACTGGAGTGAAAACTGGATAAAACCAGAGCAGTCAGGTCATCAATCTGGCGTTATTTCAGATATTAAAACAAAAAACTAATCAATAATTATTCATAATGACTGCTGTGAAATGCTTTTATCATGATACGAAAACTAAGGCTGAAAATTTTAGGGCTTTTTTGGGCAACAAACAACCTCACAGATCACAAATGTCCTTTTTAAATAACCTGTTGGAATAATCCTGTCCAGGTTTGGGTTGTTTGGTTTTACAATAAACTACTTTTCTTAGACATAAACTGTTTTATTTTATTATTTGTGGTATTTTATTTATTTTTTATAATATACTACAGCAGTTGTTTCCATCTTCAACATTATGGCATGTAGAGATTTTATTTGAAGATGTGAACTTTTAAAACTCTTCATGTGTATTTGCATGTGTGTTTTTAGGTGTGGTCCAGTTCTGGCACACACCTTTCGGTGACCTCCAGAGCTCTGGTTCCCAGACCAAACTGGACCCAGTGTTTATGCACCACGATGGGAGCCTGGTTATCCCAAACTCCAGCATCCACCATGGTGGGCTGTACTACTGCATCCTGCGGCATGAGGAGGGATCCACGCTGTGGCCCTTTGAGCTTCATGTGGACCAAAACATGGTGGTTGAAGCTGAGGATGGGCGCGGCGACGGCGGCAGCTGCGTCGCAAACCGGTTCAGGAGGAACGCAGCTTTTCCAGGCGAGAGGGAAGCCGTGATTTCAGATGAGATTTTTGCAGGAGCGGTGGCTGCATCGGTGCTTCTGACGTTTGTGGTGGGATTCAGCGCTGGAGCTCTGTCACGGACTCCTGTTGTCAGGTGAGTGATGAAGTGTAATCGGTATGACGACCACAAGCTAGAAAAATACATCTCTGCTGAATAAGGACTTGATTAAAAGACAGAAGTTGAGTTGAAATCTGCATACTGTCAGCAAAAACTAAAGAAAGAACCAGATGCTGCTAATTAAGGTATTTTAATTAACTACACTGCAAAAACACCAAATCTTACCAAGTATTTTAGTCTAGTTTCCGGTGTAAATATTTTAGCACACTTGAAATAAGACAAAACTAACTTTTCAGCAAGATACATGAGCTTGTTTTAAGTCAACAATTCCTTTATATTGATAAAAAAAATGCAAGTTCCATTGGCAGATTTTTTAACTTATTGGACATTTTTCCTATGTTATACATACTACTGTAAGCTGCACAAAGAACAATAATGATGAACTGAATAAATGTAACTTGGACCAGGACTTGAACATTTAGATTTTGATGCAATAAAGCTTTTAACACAATTAATCTCATTTTGTTATTACATATGGGGTTTCAACCTGAACCTTTTTATTTGCATGTTTCCAGTAGGCCTGTATATTTGATGCACAAGTGACATCCCCAAACAGCAGCGATGGATTCTTTTGACCCATTGGCAGTTAATTTTTGCTTCAAAATCTGGAAAAGAAAAGACTATTATTGCGTTCAAGTTGTGCTAAAAGGAGTTAGCCTAACAACGAAGCTATTCAAGCCTAAAGTAGCATCTCAATGCTAACATGATGCAGCGGCACTGACATCTCCAAGCTAATGTCAGCATCCAGTCCAAATAGAATAGAACTTTGCACCAATTGAATGGTTAAAAACAATAAATATGTATTTATTTAAGCTTATTTGTCAATTCATTCAATAATTTAGCATCATTCTGAATTGGATCCATTGTTCCATTAATATATGGAACAATGGAGCAGCTTTACAGTTGCTGCAATTAATTGAATCTCACCACTAAATCAAACATATTTACCAATTCACACGGATTTCTTCACTCAGGTGCTTAAAGACACTCGCTCCAAAGCAGCGAAGACGTCAACCGGAAGAACCAGACGGCTCTCGGGTTACCATGACAACCCTGCCACCCATGTACGACAACCAGGCCTTCAGGACGGGAGCGACGCCCCATGACTCTCGACTCTGGCGAACCACGGAGACACCAAGTCCGCTTACAACCCCGTCTCCACCCGCCAAACCCAAGCGGAGCTTTCGGCTCAAAGTAGAAGAAAAAGACGAAGAAGAACCGGAAAGAACTGCTTATTTGGAAGGATGTGATTCCAACATGGCGGAGGAGGAAACCGGAAGCGGGCAGGATGGTGAAGCAAAGGAGGAAGAAGAGAGCGCCAAGCCAGATGACAAGGAAGACGATGAAGAGAATGAAACAGAAGACAGAGAGGAAGAGGAAGATGAGGACGGAGAAGCGGGCGAAGAGGAGGTAAGAGAAGAAGAAAAACAAAAAATAGACGGGAGTGAAGAGTTGGAGCAGGAATCCACAGGAACAGACGACGAGAGGAGCGTCAAAGCGGAAGCTGAGCCCGAAGGAGAAGACCCGCCTTCCGGTTCTCCCCGGCGCCGCAGCCGCGTTATCCGCCTGTACCAATACGACGAGGATGGCCAGCGATACGGTCACCTCCCGGACCCGGAGGCTCCTGAACCGGCCCCCAGGCCAAGGCAGCGCTCCCGGTCTCTGACCCGCCTGAACGCCATCATGGCGGCGGCCGCAACGGGGCCGATGGAGCGGACCGAGCCAGAGGAGAAGCAGCACTTCCACATGGACATTTAAGACTCGTGTTATTCTGTTTAAATCATTATCACGTTATTTTTACAACAATGACATACAAAAAGAAAAAAGGAATAAAATTAGCCTCCCTTTATTAGCACATGCACAAATTATTTGATGGTACGGATTATACTTCCGGATCAGGTCGCGCAAAATGGAGGCGACGTAAATTTTGAGGCCTAAACCACACATAGCCAATTAAATAAAATAAAATCACACATAGCCAGAAAAATTATATATATATATATATAATCTGAAAATGTATATATCTGTATGTTTTGATTTTTCACTTACAAAAAAGCTCAGTTTAATATCACAACTATTTATGAAAAAAGATCAGAATAAAATGGAGATTGAGAAAAGTGTTTTTGTGTGTGTTCATGGAAAAACGGACATTTGTCCCGCGCAATATAATTGCTATCAATAACAGGCCAATATGCCCACATATTTGCTTTAATATGATTACCAATCATATGATGGCGTATCAGGACTATTGTAGATAGAAAAAAGGAGTACATTTTTGCCAGAAAACTCTGAAATTTTGAGAATATTCTCAGAAAAATTTACTTTTGAAACAGAAAATTTCAATTTGAAAAGTAAAATTTACCATAAGAAAGTAAAATTAAGAGTTTTAAAATGTTTAGAATATTGAAAGATTTTTGTTTGTTAAAAGCATATTAATATCAGGATTAACATCTAATTTTCTCTTCAGATTCTGACTACAGCTACTGACAAAGTATTCACAGTAAATATTTTTCCCCATTTATATCTGCTTTTAAACATATTTGTACTCCCTAAACAATTAAACCTAAATGATTAAATGAAATCTAAAGACCCTTTTCAGAAACTACAATAAATTCTGTTTTGTTCTAGAAAAAGTATTGCATGTTTAAATCACAAAAGTTAATTTACAATAAAACTTAACATTTTTTTAACTGGGGAAAAAATATGACTAAAAGCTTCAACTTGGTGATTTTTGCTCACAGAGCAAAAAGTTTGTACACCCTGATCCAAAAGCTGTAAAACAGGATTTATAGATCACATAATGAAGTTATTTTGAAATAATTTAAAGTGCAAAGACTAAACTACATTTCTTCAAGGAGTATTCTAGTTTAACTGTAGTTTCCGACTAAGTCCCATCTAATTGAAGGATGTAAAATTATAGATGAATCTTTTCCAGGATGTATTTCAGATTAGTGTGCTGCACAAGCTTGGTTGTAATAAAACTTCATGTTTCAACATTTAGGGAGAAGCATCTTGTTATTTTCATCTCATTTTTAATAACAGTGAAAACATCTAAACAAGAAAAGTGAAACAATGTCACATCTCCTTCCACTCATTTTGTTTCCATGCGTTCTTCTCCAAATCAACACTAAGAAAACAAAGTAACTTCTACTGAGAGGGAGGATTCCCAGCAGCAGTTTATCAGACGATGTCTGGAGGTGAGGAGTAAAGAGTCCACAGTGACGATTCTGCTGTCCACGTTTTTGTGTTATGTACGGTTTTATTCGTGTTGGTGAGACCATGTCAGAGCTGCGTCGTCTCTGTAGGTAGTTTTCGCTCTCCTTCCCTTTTAGTGGCGATGCACGGCGTCCGCTGCGATGCCGGCCGCGCCTTCTGCCACTCCACAAACTCATCTAGCAGCACAGGCCCTGCAGGAAACAAACGTCTGCACAGTCACTGCGTTTTGTTTAAAACATCCAAATAAAATCAAAAAGGTTCCCAACGGCGATTTGACAAATTAAAATTAAAGCCTGTGCTTTCAACCTGCTCATTTTCCCCATTTATGGTGGCAGGACAGAGTTTTAAAAATCTTTAGAAAGTTAACAGTTTTCTATTATCCCACAATTTACAGTGATTTTACTGATGTTGCAGAAAACATCCCACAACTTTAGCGTAGTTTCCTCGTGTCTCACTGCCAAACAAATCCATGTACAGTTTGTTCTTTGGTTTCAAAACAGAAAAAAGAAAATGTTGGTTTTTTAAAATATATTTTTAATAAAGAAATAATAAAACGTAAAATCTAAATAATTAAAAAACAAAACTGTTTGATCTTTGCTTCAGCTATTAAGCAACAATATTATTTAACATGCAGCGACACCAGAAATGACAAAGGAAGAAGAAAGACAGGAGATTATAAAAATAGATGTATTTTTAATTTGAATAAAAAATTAAACCTTTTTTAGTTGTGGAATTGATTGTTTTACTAATTTTATTTTAAAACAAGAAAGCCAACCAATTTCTCATTTTTTGTGGTTATTTTGAAACTGAAAAACCAAAGAACAAACTGTTATAATAATACAACAACAAAATGAGTGAACATGCAAAAATGAATATTTGAATATTTATAAAGTTCTTTAAAAACCTGCAATAGATTTGAACAATAATGGTCTGGAAAATTATCACTAAGTTAGAAACTCAGAATTTGGAGCTCTCTATGCCAAATATTAATACTCTTATTTTTTAAATATATATTTAAATAGTTTGTTTCCTCCTTTCAGTTGTTTTCTGTGCTGCAGGTGAGCCTCTCAGATACTCACAGGCTCCGTCTTCGTCGTAGTTACTGAGGTCGGTGTTGATGGTCCTGCTGAACTCCAGAACGTTGTACCACTGGTCTTTATTCAGGCCTTTGTACTTTGACTGCTGTGAAAGAGAACAAAAGGCGTCATTGTTGAGAAAAATATTTTAAAAGACAGTCCAGGTTAAAAACAAAACATAACTTTTAGAGCCTGCGCCATCTGAAATAATCTTCCACAATGTCTGATTTATCCAACAGGCTGATGTCTTATCTTGTCCGGTTATGTCTACAAAGGAAAGTTGAGCCAAAGTGTCCAGCAGAAACATTTTCATCATTCTGAGAAGATAAACTACTCGTCCTACAAACTACAGGCGTTTAGATTGAGGGTAGTTTACCTCCAGGAACTGGCGGAAGACGGGAAAGAGAGGCCAGGTTCTGCCCAGCAGCAGAGCCAGCATGGACGTAGCCGTGTCCATGTCCAAACTCCTCTGGTTCGTATCCTAGCAACAGAGACAAACCCGATTAACTGAGTTACAATTACCCCCCCTCACCTGAGCCAACAGGGGCGACAAGGTGACGTTTCATTTTAAGAAAACTGAGCACATCACTTCAAAACTAACATTTACAGGCCTGTCATGATAAAAAAAAATATTCAAATTATTGTGATGAGCAATAATATTTATATAATAATTAATACATTATTTATTGTAAATGAGAGTATTTTCAAGTAATATCTTCCATAATAATAATGCAAGTTCATCCTCTTAAAAAAATAATCAGAATTTAAATTATTCAGCTCATTTTAATTAATCATGCAATTAATTTATCAACAATATTTATCAATTTCTGCTCCTAAATGTGAAATCAACAATATTGAATGAATTCTTAGAATTACCAAAAAATTTAAGAAAAAGAAGAAGAAAAAAATCAAGTCAAATTTACAGAACAAAATGGGGTTTTTCCCCCCATCATTATGGGTATTGGTGAACATAAAGACAAATTATAACCCATTTAATCTAAATGCAACATGGCTCTGTTTCACCTTTCCAGTCAGACGATGTGTGAACTAAAAGCAGGTGAACGGACACACCAACCCACTTTATATCTGCGGTTTAGTATTGACCAGGCCAATGCAGAAAAACAGCTGAATTAAATTAAAATGTTATTTCTTTTAAACACAGACATAAATGTATTTAATTACAAACTTATTTGACAACTCTGCACCTGCACATTTAGATTCACCAATATGTTCATTAACTTAGCCAAACGTGTAAAAAACACTTTAATTTGTTCAGTCAGTGTGATGAGGAGTAAAACAGCCAATTTAGAATAAATAATAAATAAACTGAAACGGGCAAAAACAATAGCTTGTCTATCTTGGTAAAAAAAAAAAAAAAAAAAAGACAACAAAAAAACCTGCAACAAACTTTTTCAAATGGTTCAGAAAGTGAAATTAGGAATCCTAAATAAAAGGGTAGGAGTTAAGAGGACTCCTCTGCATAGTCCATCAACTTTATGCAAATATAATATACTGTGTGATCTGTAGTGTCTGTTGTGTGTAATGTCTTAAGCTGCTGGGACCTTGAATTTCCCCCTGGGGTTCAATAAAGTATCTATCTATCTATCTAAAATGTAAAATACATAATAAAGCATAGAATTAGACTGAATGGATCTGGCTCATTGTCACAGATACTGACATATATATATATATATACTTTTTAAATATTGGGTCTGATAGAGATCAATATCAGAAGCAAAAGTAGAGAAAATTTATTTTAAAATTGTGGGGGGTTTTTTAATAAAGACTTAAAGGTTTTATTTAAACAAAGAATTCAGACAAGTGAATGAAAATGTGCTAAAAGAATCGCCCCGTTCATTTTAACTCTTCTCGCTTTATAAGTTTAGACTGAAATAAAAAATATCATGTAATAAAACCACTAGCAGGTTAAACTACAGAATAGTAACAAACTAAAATCAGTTGGATGTAAAATGAGTTGACATAAACAAACACTTACTCTGGCAAAGTCAAAAGCGTATCTGTAGATATTTTTGAAAGCTGTGGCGTCGTTGAGCTCATTGCGCATGTAATCGAGTTTGCTTTGCAACCTCTCAGTGCAGTCGCATCTGAAACACAAAGCGGCAGCAGCTGCATTTATCAGAAGCCAACCAAAGCCAAACCGGTGAATTAAAAAGCACCTACTGTAGTACTGTCATCCCACTGAGCCACTCGTCTTTCGTGAAGTAGCCCATCTTTGAGGCTCCTAGATGCCACGCCAAAACTAACATTATAATCTGGAAGGAAGGTGAACGGAGACAGAGATGATCCAGCTGTTTTTTGGTAAGCAGGATCCACGTCGGACAGCCGGACTCACATTCTCTGGTTCCACTCCGATATCGTCACAGAACTTCTCCATGGCTTCTGGGCCGACCATCTTTTCAGGGCCGGCGTACTTGTGGAACCAAGCCAGGCACTTTTTACCGGAAAACTGCCTTTCAGCGCCGCTTGGCTTCACGCCACGGACCTGAGGACGAGGAAAGCTACGACACCCAAAACAAATTAAAACTTCACTAAAAAGGTAATGTTATGTATGTAATTAGAAGGAAATACAAACAAAACAACAAAACCAAAAGAAAGACAAAAAGTACAAGACTAAATATCGGTTCCCCATGTTTTTTTTTCTCTGAAGAGTTTTTGCGGCACTAGTGGCTCGTATTTTTTGTGATAGTAGGCTGACAGGAGGGAGGGCGAGGAGGGGGGGGAGACATGCGGCAAGGGTCGTCGGGACCGGGAGTCGAACCCGCGACGTCCGCGTCGAGGATTAGGGCCTCCAAACATGGGGCGTGCTAAATCCCTGCGCCACACAGCACGCCCCCGGTTCCCCATGTTTAATAAGAATAAGCAGTTGATAGTTTATAAAGTAGTAGAGGTTTCTCTGGATCTGAAGTTTGCTTGTTTTGTTGCATTTAGCTTTACATAAAGCTAAATGTTGGTTTCCATGTTTGATTCTTGTTCTGGATTAGTAAGTAAACTAAAAGGAGTTTTTCTTGCTCCAATATCAAGTATAAAACTAGATGTTGGTTCTCCATGCTCGGTAAGATTAGAGAGGTATGAAACTAAATGCTGGTTCCAGCGATAATAAACTCTTTATTTGATAAACTCAGTGAAATTTTCCACCATTATTTCCAACATAAATGAAGGAAAGGCACAAAAAATATGTCTAAATTCAGACATTATGGGAAATAAATCTTACCTGGTAATTTTACACTTGTGCCCGTGATCTTCAGAGTCGGGCAGTTTCCTCTTCTTCACTGGCATTATGGAACCTTTATTGGGCTTTACTAGCTGGGCTGCACAGAACAAAACAAAGAAAGTTTGGAAAAACAACCGATTAGATGGTTGATCCAAAAAATGGCAAAAATCTGAGTAATGCAACATGAATCTCAAACATTTTGAACACAAAGTCTGCAGGGCTTTCAAATTACAACTCTCCAACTTAATATCCTAAAACATCTTCCATGTGTGCAGATTTTACAAATTATGTTATGTTACAACACAATATAAAATTGACTTAAGTTTAAATCATGTATTCTCAAATAAATGAACAGTGAAACCATCCTTGATTGTAAGTTATATTTTGTTTTTACATTGGTTAATGCTTTTATAATCATTCTGTAAATAATATTAGTGAGCAATGACTCAATAAAATTCCAGTTCTATATTTAGTATTCAAAGGATCACCTCTGTTCCTGAAGAACTAGCATGAAGCTCAACAAGTGATCAATTAATCAATACATTATCACTTATCTAGTCCTTACCCGTAAACTTCTGGCTGCCTTGTCCATTCAAATCAACAAGATTCTGAAGTTAAAAAAGTATAAATTTACAGTGAAAACCTTAAAAGTTCAGAATATGAATAGATTAAAAGACTAAACTTTATTTTGTAGAAACAAAACTGACTTACAAGCTTATCCAGCGTTTCTGAAATGTAACTGATGTCTGCCAGACCGCACAAGTCGACCCGGTGATCTGTCACACAAACGGGCAAAACATTACTGCCATCTAAAAGACTAAAACAATCAAATAAAACTAGAACTGCAAGCAGTTATCATGGGTTCCTTGCCCGATCCAGCAGATTTTAATATGTGTTTCAACCCGGAATCAAACCTGCAGCCTTCTGATTCAGAGTCCACTGAGCTATATTGTTTAATGCACTTGTATACAAAAAAACAGAAAACAGAAAGAGGGGATTCGCTTGCATTTGTTTTAGCGATGGTCAAAGCTAAACAAATAACCTGGAAAAATAATTTAAGTTTTGACGCCGGTTCTGCTCTCGCTTTTGGACCACAGCTACTGGTAGCAATGGTTCACAGATGTAGCGCCGCTCAACCTCCCCCAGACAGTAAACTCTCACACCAAACCTCTGCTTAAAGCTACAGCATGTAACTTAAAAAAACAAAAAAAATTCAGATATAAAAAACATTCGCTGTCCTAACATAAGACAGATAATCTCTGGCATTCTCAGCTTGATCAAAAACAACCAATCAGGGGCAGCGTTAATCAGCCAGCCAATCAGGGGCAGCGTTAATCAGCCAGCCAATCAGAGCCAGCGTTAATCAGCCAGCCAATCAGAGCCAGCGTTAATCAGCCAGCCAATCAGAGCCAGCGTTAATCAGCTAGCCATGCTCCCAGGACCTTTTGAGTAACTCAGGATTGCTTATTTTGAGGCAAGAAGCATTTGACTTTGAATGAATGTTTCCTTTTTTGGACAATAATTTATAATTTAGAGTATTGAGAGCCTTACTGTTAAATATTTTGCTGATTGCAGGTTTTTCAGGCATCCTTTTGACTGAATAGTTGCTGCATTGTGCCTGCAAATATTTTGCATGCTTTATGTCTAAATTAGGTGACTTAATTACCAGATAATTTTTCCATTTTGCCAGATAACATAGTATCATTTACACCTAAAGCGAAAAATTAACAGTCAATCCAGGTGATCAGTAGAGATCGGCCTCAGAGGTGATCAGAAAGTCTGATCGGAGCATCCCTATTATTCAATATTACAAAATACATTGAAAAAATAGATAAAATTATTTTTTTAAATAAGAAAACATTTGAATGTCTAATATGCAATAACATTGCATTCCTTAAGTGAACGCTTTATTATTTGTAGCAAAGGATGAATCTGCAGCTAAAAAGAAAAATACTTTAAACATCAACATATGAAAATCTTAACTTTACATCAATAGTGTAGGGATAATCTGTTGATTATTGTTTTAATTAACTGATTAATAATTGAATAGAATCAAAGATATATTTTTTATTTTTTTACAGAATTTGAACCAGGTGTGCCGCTTGAGGAGTTCTGGGTAGAATATATTTACTATCACAATTCATTTCTTCAGCCCTAATTATTTGTATTCAATTTTTTTTTTCTTTTGAAATATTTTATTGTTACTTGGGACATTTTTAAAACATGGCATTGTGCAGTTACACAGAAATTTCACTTTTCTTTTAATAAATACAATTAATTGATTACATTAAACTAAAAGAAGATAACAAGGATATTAAAACAAAGTCTCTGTATGATTAAATGACCGGGGTGACTCCTTATTTGTATTAAATACCATCATTTTGCATACAATTTTATATTTTTTGTCTAATTAGTAACTCTACACTTACATACCCTTTTAAAGGAATACTTTTGTACTCCTAACCTTTTACTCTTAATTTCATGGACCTACTTTTTATTTTTATGTGTAAAATATGTTGAAATATCGCTACTCTTAATTGAGTATAATACTTAGGTACTCTGCTCATTTCTAATTATTATTTCATTAGAGACAGCAGAAGCTTTGATCGCTGTTTTGCTCATTAATGCCTCTAAGAAGCGTTGAAGCAGCAGGTAGATTCAGGTCGTACCATCACCATCTGTCAACACAAATGCAGTAACAGCGAACAAAAACTGCGTCACAAGCTGGATTCCCCCCCCCTCCAGAACCGTGCCCAGACCTGAAGTTGGTTCGGAAAAGATTTCGCACACGCCAACCGACAAAAACGAAATCACATTACTCAAAGCGAAGCATGACAGCTTAAAATCAAATCTGTGACTGTGACACAGTTTCAAACATCAAAACAAATACGCGTTTGTTAACGTTGCGCCGAAAACGTCATCTAAAACGACGCCTATGGCAAATCTGAATACTTCTACGTCATATAAAGAGCCATTTTTTAATAGCTTTCTTAATTTGAATTGTTTGAACGTTAAGGTTTCAACGTTTAATCAAATACGACAGTTAATGCTAACGTTAGCAGCAGCAAATTAGCCAGTCACGGCTGCTAATACCCAGAATTTCACATCAAATGCTGTTTGAAAATAGCCAGTCAAAGTCTCTTAAAGTTAAGTAATATCATACATAAAAAGGCATGCTAAAACCTAACAGTGTAATGAATATTTTTGCTGGTAAGCGCTTATCTTTTGTTAGCAAGCTAACGCTAACAGCACACCGCGGGTTGCAGAGCTGCTTTACTGACGTTGGTTATCAACAGACGCTTCATAAAGTATATTTTAGACTTTAACGATGTTGAAGAACTACTCATAAATAGTTATCAAAGTTCATAATTCGTGTTAAAACACTCACTGTGTCCAGCTTCACACTGCCTGATTAATTAATTCCACCTGCTTTCCACACTGTGGTGAGGCTTCAGCTGTACCGGCGTTTCTTGGGAGTGGGCGATACCATCACTGAGCGGGGGAGACAGACAAAAACCTCCTGATCTCCGGAGCAAACCACCACAAAATAGTAGATTTTATTGGTTATGTTTGGAGATATGACCTCTAATACATAATAAATATTAAAAACATAAAACCATGTAGCAGCAAATAATGTAGAAAAAAACACATCTACCCTACGTAGTAGAAGAAGTGGAATCTTCCATTAGTTTCTTAAAGGGGCCGTGCTTATTTTTGGCATAACTGTTCGGGAAACCTTCACACGTTCATTAATGGAACCAAAACACAAATTCTTAATCACTCTCAATTCTTCGCATGGTAAATACGAACGATAACTGTGATATACAGCTAAAAAAAGAAGCCAATTGACTAAACTTCCAGCTTTACCTGATAATTTCATTTTTCTGCATAGTATAAATTAAATAAAAAGAGCAATCCATCAAATAGAGGTTGTAAAACACAATGATGCAACTAATTTACTGAGATTCTAATTATGAGAATTAAAGTAATCAATTACACTTTAAACCAATTTTGAGTTGTAAAGGAATAATTGAGAGAATAAAGGTAATCATTTTCAAGATTTAAAGTCATAATCATGGAAATAATCAGAATTTCAAGTGATTTTTTTTAAGTTTTAGTCATAATTAGAAAAATAAAAGTTTTAGTTTTAATACATTTAAAATTAAAGTATTAAAATAGTTGTAATTTAAGGTTGAGCAGGAACTACATATAAAATTTTGAATTACAACTTTTATTTTCATAATTAAGACTTCCTGTTGCAACTTTTATTTTTTATTTCACAGCAGAAATTGCCTTCTATAGGTTGCTGACAGTTATTTAATGGTCATATATATTTTTAAAACGTTGCAACACTTTTACCCCTATTTGCTATATATTTGTAACATTCAGACTGATGCTAGAATGTGTTCAAAATACATATTTAATTGTTTAAATCTTCAGAAAGATTTTCTTTTCTTGAATTGAGTAATCTACGACACTTCTCTCCCAGAAAAAAACCCAAAATCTACAATTACTAAAGTTTTTTCAGAATTAAAGCACACTTGACTTTTTGAAGCACCTTTTTAAGACCTCAGCAGTTTTAATTAAACATAGTACCAATTTTCTAACTTATGAGGATTATTACCAATGCAGAATGACATTTTCTGTCATCTTTCCCATTTTGAGGAGTGCCTACAAGAAATAGCCCTCTCTTATATCATGCTTAAGGTCAGAAAATGTATTTTTTTTTTTTACTTTTTGGAAAAGTAGATTTAATCAAATTAAATACAAAAATAAAACCCATTTCTTGAAAAACCTAGTCTGTAAGCAAAGCGCTTTAAAAATAAAAACAACATTTTAAAGTTAATTTTCTTTATGAGATATATAGTTGCAGTAAGACATTTAATCAGCAGGTCATTTCATCTCCACAAAGAATTAAATTATTGTCTTTAATATCAATCTTGGTCATGCAGTTTATTTCCTGCACTGATGTTAATAACTCAAATAAAGAAAACAATTAAAATTGTTATTGTTTCTATATGTTTTTAGCTGGATGTATAAATTAACTCGACTCACCTAACAAAGAAAGAGAAAAGACGTCAACACAGATGTTTTAGAAGGACTTTATATGAAAGCAACATGAGCACAGAATAGATCCATGTAAGGAAACGAAGAGCCCTCCTGATTTTTATCACATTAAACCTCATTAAAAAGTGTTTCTATGGACAGGTGGGAGTCCAGGTCTAACAGGAAGTCTTTCAGAGCTTCAGTGGTTTAATGAAGTAAGGATTAACTGGTGCATGTTGATTAATTGTAATGTTCTTCAAAAGTGAATTTATTTCAGTTATTCAAATTGAAAAAATAAAACTTTTATATTGTACAGATTCATCACACACAGTGATATATTTCTGATGATTATGGATTGTAGCTCAAAAAAAAATTCTCGGAAAATAAAAATGTTAAATAAGACCAATAAAAACAGATTTGATACGGAAATGTTTTTGTGTGTACAGACTTAACAGTCGTCCTGCAGACATTGATACTTTCCACAACCAGAGCCAAAAAGGGTCGGCTGTTCAGAGTGCAACGGAAAGTTGAGTGGAAGGTTAAAAAAACTAAGGTGCAAAACCAAAAAGTATAACCATAATAGTTGGATTCCTTGTGTCAAACCAATCCTCAACCACAAACATCAGATATTCTTACTAGAGCAGAGGAAAAAGATGTTATTCTAGCTGCGTTTTCATTAAAATTGTGCAAATTAGAACTGCAAAATTACGTTTGCTTAAAGGAAACAAGGCAATTAAAAAAAAAAATGTGTTTTTGACTTGCTATGGGTGGGTGTTTTGGTTGCATCGAAATTAGTGTATTTTGCAAAACTGCAATGGAAACACCTTTTCTGTGTCACATGACCAACAACCATGTGTTACTACTGGTGGAAATGAGGAAGACGACGAACAGGAAGTGGTTGGAGGATGATGGCGCAGTGTGATGTTTAATGATTTATCACATTAAGTAACGTATTCGAATGTGATTTTAATTGCATTTCTTACTTAATGGAAACACCAAAATTTAAAAATTTAGTTTTTTCCACCAACATTAGCAGAATATCTATAAAGCTTTGGAACCATTTGTAATGGAAAAGCAGCTGGTGATGACTTGGGTCAGCATGTCATCTGCCGGTTCTGGTCCACTGAGTTTTCTGAAGTCCACAGTTAAGTAGGAAACTCTAGAGCTCTTCATGCTTCCTTTGACCTTTAACACCATAGAAAATCTCTAGGGCGAGGAAGATGAGAGACTTCAGACCCAAGAAGGCAGATGGTCTGAAGGGAGCTATAAAAGAAATCTGGGTTTCCATTACACCTCAACAGAACCACAGGCTGATCTCCTCCATGCCACGCCGCATTGATGCACTAATTCATGCAAAAACAACCCCAACAAATCACTGAGTGCAAAGATGTGAATACTGACATATATGCTTAAAACAGAAGCTTGTGAGTTTCTGAGACACTGAATTTAGCGTTTTCTTTACCTGTATGCCATAATCATTAAAAATGGAATGAAAAAAAGTAGAAATATTTTACTCTTCTGAGATATCCGACAAGAAATACTGCACTTTTATAAAATATTCTAATTTTTTCAGATGTATTAGTTTTAACGTTGTTGGTATGTTATCAGTTGTGAACAATAAACATCAACGAAACACTTGAAATAAATAAATAACTGTGTGATGAACCTTTATTGTACACAAGTTTAACTTTTTCAACTGAATAAATGAAATAAATCATTTTAGGATGATGCATTTGTATATAGGAGGTCACATTAATGTATGGATCTGCTGCTTCGTGTGGAAGTGGCAGTTGCTAATTTTCTTTTTAAAATATTTTGTCTGTTTTTGCAAACTTAATATCGGATTCAGGTGATTCTACAGCTTGATGAAGACAGAATATGCCCCATTATGTAAAACTCTAGAGCTGAGAGAGGGTGTACTTTCTTTTCCCACTTGCAAAAACACAAAATCTTTTGAGTAATTTTGTTAAGAACTTGAAATAAGACAAAACTAACTTACAAGTAACTTTTCAATTAGATATAGGAGCTTGTTTTAACTCTGTAAATCTTGAATATTGATTTTAAAAAGTACTAGTTAGTTCCACATGCAATTTATTTTACTTATAACATGGAAAAATTTAATAAGTCGATAAATAATAACATTCTGCCAGTTGAATTAGTACTTCTTCATCAGCATTGAGGAATTATTAAAAACAAGCTCGTATATATTGCTGAAAAGTTGCTTGCACATTAGTTTTGCCCTATTTTAAGTATAAGATGTATGCACTAGAAACTAGACAAAAAAAATACTTGGTAATATTTAGTGTTTTTGCAGTGTGTATCCAAACACTATCAGGCTTACTTATTAACCAGAAATGATAGAAATTATCTTTTTTTTTTCCAGCTGATCTGATTATTTTGACACAAAAGAGTAGTCTGGTCATTAATTTCACTTTGTCCGGCTTGGAATTTAATTTCATAATGTCGAGATCATGGGTTCTTACACACCAAATAGTTTGCAGTGTGATAACGGTTCAGCAATGGACTAAAAATATAAACTGTTTAACTGCAACCACATGGCAGAGTAAGAAAATCAAAAATCGACTTTGTAACGGTGGCAGATCCTCGGTTCTCAATCACCTCCATCACAAAGTGTGATCGTTTTTCCGTTGATGGAAAAAACAAAATAATAACAATAATCATAGAGCAGCATGCTGTTGAAAGTGCACATAGAGATACACACACATAAAAGAACACGTACACGTCATGCACCCAAACACACGCAACACCCACGCGACACAAACACACACAATTTGGCAAAAAATACTCCTCGGTACTCTGAACTAGTCCTTTCGCAGTCTCCGCTCCTCCCGGTCGCCAACTTTCACTCGCAATTCTTTTGAGTTTCAACAAGAGCGATAGCGAATAGGAGGGATGCAAGATGGGCGCCGCAGAGATGGGCGCCGCAGAGATGGCCGCCGCAAAGACGGCAGCCGAGGCCTCAAGAGAAAGCGTACAACTGTCCTCCCTTTGCTGCACATGTCACCCTCCATCTCTTCTGCAGCTCTCTGCTGAGGGAAGTAAGGCAGGAAGTATTTAATTTTTAGTGTGTAACTGTTTTTGTTTTTCTTCTGAGCTGAACCGCTGGCAAAAAGGCCCGCCGTGCCGTGCGTTTCCCCGGATTGGACACTAGAGGGCAGCGAAGACAAACAATGACTCAACGCTACATCTTTAAATGACACACCGGCGTCACACAAACAGAAAAAACATCCACACTTTTGTTGAAAAGGCTCAACCTCGTCCCTCTGTCGACCTTCGTCAGGCCTGCTCCTGTTCGGGATCACAAAGCGCCGGTGGCGGCCCCAGCGGTAAAAGAAAAACAGCGGAAATGCACTCGTTGCTGGATGCCTAGGCCATGTAGATGAAGGTGTTGATATCCAATTCGTCCCTCTTTATATATTTGTGTTCGATGAGCCACTCAATCTGCTCCTTTATCATCTTCTTCTGAGGCAGAAACATATTTTTCAGGATTTCCACCAGCTCCGTTTGCAGCTGAGCGTTGCTGATGCGCTTCCTCATCTTCATGATTTGGATGATAGCCTCCTGAACACAAAATGTGGATTTTAATTAAAAATACTTTTTTTTTGTCACATTTTATCCTCTTAATAACAACAAATTTAAATTTATTTTATCCAGACACACAATAGCTGCGTTTTCATTCACCATGTAGCAGCGCAAATTGGAATTACGGAAATAAATTTGCTTACTGGAAACAATTTTGAAAAAACTCAAGTTTTTCAATAAAAATGTTTTGCCGCTAATTTGAGGTGGCTTTTTCGGCCAAATCAGTATATTCCACAAAAGTGCAATGGAAACACCCATTTCACATCACACTAGTCACACGATCAAAAACTGGATGTTACTGCTAGTGGGAAAAACGAAGAAGACGACAGCAGTAGTTGGAGGATGATGGCGCTGCATGATTTTAACACGTCACATTTTGAATTGCGTTTCTTACTAACTGGGAAACACAGCAATTGCAAAATTGCGTTGTTTTTTCTTTACATTAGTGAAATATTGACAAAGTTTTGCGCACATTTGTGATGTAAATACAGTTGGAGAAACCCCTAAAGAAAATGTAATGCAATAAATGTCCTTCGTAAGTCAAATATAATTAGAAAACAAAGCGAAAGCAAAGCTGGTAGAGGCAAACATGAGACAGCTTGGCACAGAAACTAAAACTGACTCTACATACACTGCAAAAACAGAAAGTCTTACATATTTACCAAAGAATTATTTACCATAATTCTTTAGTAAATAATCATTAATTATTTACCAAAAGGAAACTTCTATATCTTGCTGAAAAGTTACTTGCAAGTTAGTACACTTTAAATAAGACAAAACTAAGATATCTGCTCTAGAAACTAGGCTAAAATACTTAGTTTTTTTGTTTTCTAGTGTATGATGCGTTTCACACTGCAAAAATACAAAATCTCACCAAGTATTTTTGTCTAGTTTCTAGTGTAAATGTTTTATTACACTTAAAATAAGATAAAACTAACTCATAAGTAACATATCAGTAAGATATATAGGAGCTTGTTATAAGTCAATAATTCCTTAATATTGATTAAAAAGTGTAGTTCTAGTGGCAGATTATTTAATTTATGACGGTTACTTTGTCTTATTTCAAGTGTAATAAGATATTAACACTAGAAACTAGACTAAAATACTTGGTTAAACTGTGATTTTACAGTGCAGTTTCTCCAGTTTCTGTGTTTTCATTAAGGTGTTTGAAGTGTAAACTCATGTAAATTTGATCTGATGCCACCAACATCCTGGAACTATCAACCATAAAATGAAAGGACTTGTTGACCCGACGCGTTGCTCCGAGAAAGCAGCAGCGCAACTTGGCAACATACCTGAGTTCTGAGTATTCTGAGCTGAACGATTCCTTCGTTCTCCTCCTCTCTCATTCGCTCCGTCGTGAGCTGCAGCCGACCAATCAAATTGATCTTCCCTCTCTTCTGAACTTTGGAGTTTTTGCTGAGAAAAGACACAGAATACCAAAGAATCCCCAAATATTAAAATGTCGTGTAAAAAATTGGACCGTCTTGAGCATTTATTCCAAAATAAAGGAAATAATTTATTTTCTGTTGCAGTGACCTACATGAGCGAGAACTCCTGGTTGACGTAGAAGAGCGTTGCATCTGTAAAGTCTTTGGGCGAGCTAACAGACGGGTCATACGACAGGACTTGCTTCTTCAGTTTAGGAAACGCAACCAGAGACTGTAAAGACAGAAAACAACAATTTATGTGGTAAAATACCAAGTACATTTGGTGTAGTTTCTGTTGTAAATGTTTTATTACACTTGAAATGACACAAAACTAACTTAAAAGCAACTTTTCAGCAGGAAATAGCAGCTTATTTTAGGTAAATAATTCCTTAATATTTTGAGGAAAAAGTTCTAGTTCAACTGGCAGAATATTTAATTTCTAACAAGACATTTTCCCCTTGTTCTATAAGTGAAATAATCTGCCAGCAGAACTTGAACTGGGTTGCTAGGTTACGGGCTGAGCTTGGCTGGGGTTGCTAGGTAACGGCGTAATGGAACATTCTACTTTATAGTGAGAAAAAATTTCTTCTCCACTGGCAGATTATTTCACTTATAACATGGAAAAACTTGTCTCGCAATAAATCTAATAATCTGCCAGTGCAGTACTTTTTATCAAAATTAAGGAATTAAAACAAACTCATATTTCTTGATGAAAAGTTAATTATAAGCAGAGGGTAAGAGTACCTAAAAATTGTAGGCCGGTAAAAGTAGCAATACTTCAACATATTTTTTACTCAAGTAAAAGTGAAAAAGTATTTGGTAAAAAATTCCACTCAAGCACTGAGAAGCTGATCAAATTATCAATAATTTAATAGTTAAAAATGATTGATAATCATCACACACCAAATTATAAAATTATGAGGAAATATTTGTATTTTAAGGACAAAAATGGCAATGATTTATATAAGTAAAAAAAAAAAAAAAATCGGACAAAAGAAAATGTTTCCAAATCAGTTTTTTTCAATAAAAAACTTATGAAACTTTTAACAATAACTGCAGGTGTGTGTCTGTGTCTAGTGAATGTTTGGTTAAAACATGTTTGTTTTTCATTCAGTGGGTGTAAAATCCACAAATTTTACTCAAGAGTAGAAATACTTCATAGCAAAATTACTGAAGTAAAAGTAAAAAGTACAGTGTAGCAAAAATACTCCTAAAAGTAAATTTTGTCAAAAATGTTACTCATGTAAATGTAATTGAGTAAATGTAACTAGTTACTTCCAAATTCTGATTAGAAAGTAGTTTTGTTTTATTTTAAGTGTATTAAGATATTTGCACAAGAAACTAGACCAAAAATGCATGGTAAGATTTAGGGTTTTTGCAGGTCAGTTATGAGTCTTATTAAAACAAACTTCATGCAGCTGAAAAGAAAAACAGACTTTTTGTTTTTTATTGTTTTGTTCTGACCCAAAGCGTTCGGCGCAGCTCGGCGTCAGGAAGCTCCGTGGCCAGTTTGAGGTTCTCAAAGCTGATTTTCTCTCTCGGCCTCTGGTTCCAGGCAAACAGCACGGCGAGCTGGAAGGTCGTGACCTCAAGGTCGTACTGGCCCACCTCGTTCTTAAAAGTGATCTGAACAAACAGCAAAAAGATTTAAAAGAGGTTGAAATGTGAGGGATTAAACTCACAGACGCAGCAGGAGTTCGTTGTACTCACGATGCCGTTGGACATGAGGTGATGCCAGTGGAGTTTCCGACCGCTGTGGTTCCTCTTGTAGAAGTCCTCGACCTCGGGGATCAGGTCCTCCAGCTCCGTCGGCAGCGAGACAAAAACCTTCTCGCTGCTCCGTGACCACGCCCCGGCGTTCAGGATTTTAATGTTCACACTGTCCGCTGCAGAAACACGAACCGGGGGTCAGGGTGCAAATCAATTTGGGTTTTTCATTATGGTTCAGCTTTGTTTCGTTCTGACTTTGTCCAATTCAGTTAGTTTTAATTAGTTTTTTGAATGTGTCAGCTAAATAGTGTATAGTTTTAGATTAGTTTGTATTAGTTGTAGTAGTAGTTTTAGTTTTTCATACTCTGGTTAATCTTTAGGTGCAGAACTCATAAAGTATTGTGTTGATTTGGTAATGAATGCTCAACAGAAGATACAATTTTCAAAAAATATATTAAATTATTGTTGAACAACCAACTGACTCTGGTGTTTTCTCCCAGCTTTTGTGGACTAGGAGGAAAAAGGAGTGCCGTGAACTGTTTGTGTAGGGGGTGAAAAATATTTCACATCAGCTCAAAAGGCTAATAAATAGATTCATAAACACAAAAACTAAGGATATTAGTTTTTATTAGATATTACATCTATTTCAACATGTTTTAGTAAATATTATTAATAGTTGCAGTTAGTTGTAGTTTTTCCCCATTGATTTCTGTTTTTATTTATCTTAATTAATTTTAAAAAATTCCCAATTTCAGTTTTCATTATTTTGCTAGTTCTATTTAACTATAATAACCTTGCTATGGGTGGGTATTTATTGTATTGTTTATAATTTATCCTGATATCTTTGTTAACACAATAAATTGCAATTGATATTTATAAACCCTTAAAACTGTCTTTACAGTTTTTTCAATAGAGGTGCATCAATGAATAGCAGTACATTTGAAAATATGATTAAATTTAGTTTCTGGGTGCATATTAATGATAACAATCACACTTCGTATTAGAGCAGTATTTGAGGCTGTCATACAGTCACAGTCATGCAGTTAAGTAAAAAGAAGTAATAAATTGTTTTTATCCTCCATTTATTGTTATGACAATATTAACACAAAATACTGTGATAAAACTGTAAATTCATATCCCCGACTATTTTAGATTTTTCCAATTCGCAATCACAGGAATTAACCCAAAAACAATAAAAACAAAAATGATGCATTAACTAATGAAGAATTGTGAGTTTATTGCAAATTTTATGGAAAAAAGGTAAAAAGAAGAAAAAAGAAATCTCGCTAATGTGATACTAACTCCGACCTGCAGGTGGCAGTATTTCTCTCTTCTTCTTCACTGCTGCCTCAACTTTACTTCATATCAAGTTATATTCCGTGAACGATATGACAACTAACAACAAGTCACATTTATCCTCATACATTAGAGCAAGTAATACAAAATTTCTTTAAAATATTTCTAAAAAAAAATTTACAAAAACAATCACGAAAGTTAAACTATGTTCATTAGTACTTATCGAATGCAGAGACAGCTATTCTTAATATAGTGTTTGTACAAAATGGAGGAGCTTCACGGTCTGAAACCTGTGGACTCACAATCAATATTTAAACTGATTTGTAAAGGATATACAAACTCTGTGTGAATAACAAGGTTCTACGTTAACACGTAGTAACGTTGGCTACATGTCCGTCTTAGCTAGCAGATAAAAGCTACATTAGCTTAGCTCATTTTGCTAGTTCGGCAGTAACTATTCCACTGATATTTATCTTAGCATCACACTGAGGTGGGTAGATTATTCACAAACTGTGACCAAGTAATATCTGTAATATACTTATATTGTTTATAAGTTATATAGGAACATGGCTTGTTTATTGTTGTCATAGCAACTCCATAGCAACTGCCTGCCAAGGTGGCTCTCAGTCACAAAGTTCACAGAAGTGAAATGTCACATGAGAACTATGTATTAGGGTTTAACAGAAATGTCAAAGTCAGTGTTTAATAACTTTTAAACTACAACACAAAAAACTAGTTTCAGCTTTATTATCATTTAAAAAAAACTGGCAGTTGAAACTCATAAAACAGCCACTGAATTTGGGTTAATCGACTTTTTAGTTGAGTTTGCAGTCATACCTGGTAGAGCCAGCTTGTTGTGTTTGTGCATCTCCTTGAAGACCTGATTGAGATCCTCTGAGACCTTGATGTCCTGAAACATCCTGGCCAGCTTGTTCACATAGTCAGCAGGCATTCCTACTTCCTACAGAGACATAATCATAAGCTCTTTCCAAACACAAAATTGAAATTCAAGGATTTCCAGCACCTGCACCAGCACCCTGTAATGATGATTATTTCTGTATTCGTCTGTGAGTGAGACTCACCCTCAGCCACTCCACCATGTTCTCCTCAATCTCGCTGTCGGCTGAAATGTCCAGAATAAGGCGCCTCGTCAGGTGAGCTTTGTGGTACCGCATGAAGACGTCTTTGTTCTGGACGTACTTCAACACCAAGAGCTGCAGGGACGGAGGAGAAATCACGAACCCGGCAGGAAGGAAACAGGCAAACGGGTCGGGAAATCCACTCACCACTTCTTTGAGCTTCAGCTCGATTTCTTCAGAGGTAAGTTTCTTGCTGAGGGGCGTTTTCCTCAGCAACATGTCACAGTAGTTAGCCAGCAGCTCGGGACATTTGGACTCGGGCTGAGTTTTCATTCCCACTCTGATTAAAAACAGTCGAACGCTGATACTAAGGTTACGACACAGCGACGGGTTTTAACGGGTTGTTTCAGACTCACCCCTTCTGCTTCATAGGAAGCTCCAGCTTGAAGATTGTTGCATCGTTGACGACGGCTTTGTAAGCCTGGGAACGAAAACAACAAAAGGATTAAAAAATGTAAAGCGAATGTGTAAAATTAAAAAAAAAAGAAAAGAAAAGTAAAGTTGTTGGGTTTTGTCATTATTACTTTGACTATTTAGGACAGAAACACTATTTCCTTTTTTATTTTAGATTTTTTTTTTTCCATTTTATTTCTTAACTTGTTAAATATTTGTTTTAATTGTATTTTTTGAAATATTTTATTTATTGTCTTATTTATGTTAGTTTTTTTTTATTTTATTCATTAAATATTATCCTGTCATAAACTTTTATTTTATTAAGATTATTTACTTAAGATTTTATTTATTGATTATTACCTTCTTTTTTTATTTGCTAAATACTTAATTATACTGTCATCAACTTTTAATTTATTAATATATTCTATTTATTTACAACTTTACTTATTTTTTACTTTATTTGTTTGCTAAATACTTAATCACATTTGATTGTTTATTTTATCTATTTATTATTTTAGATTTTATTTATTTTATTACTATTATAATTATTTGTTTTGTAAATATCCTGTCATGAATTCAAATATTTTAAATACTGACTGAGACATTGAGAGTCTGAGATTGAAGTCTGTTTTTCGGGTGAATTTCCTGGAATGTTTCTGGGAATAGTGGCAGCTGTCATAAATATTTCTAACTGGATAACAACAGATATCAAATAGTTTGATTTCTTCAAAAGGATCTTATGAAGTTTTCCATGCTGATGTGGAGCAACAGTTGATTTTTAAAGGCCATCAGTACTGATACATGTCCTCATTAGCATGCCAAAACTACAACTATTTTCCATTAAGAGTGCTTTAACTGGTAGCACCTGGCTGCTACTTTCAAGAGTGTTCTTTGTTTTTCCCCACACACAAAGCATCTCCATTTGTGCACTTGAGGTTAGATTAAAACAGTTTACAAACCAGGTAAATACCAGCGAGTCTGCTTATTTCTGTGACTAACTCTAAGAGCTGAAGGTTGTGTTTGAGGGTGAAACTAAAAACACACCTTATCTCTTGCTGTGAGGAAGCGCGGGTCATCCTGGAAAGCCTCCTTCACCAGTTTACTGAAGCGATTAAACAGCGTCAGCAGCTGCTCCACATACTTCTCAGAATCCTGCAACAACATTTAAAAACAATCAGAGTTCAGTAATAACTACTTACACTTACTTAGTTACATTTACTTAAGTAACTTTTTGGGAAAAAAACAAAAAACTTTTAGGAGTATTTTTACTACGCTGTAATTTTATCATGAAGTATTTCTACTATTATTTGAGCAAAATTTCTGGATTTTCTTCCCACTGAATGAAAAACAAACACGTTTTCACCAGAAATTCACCAGACACACACCTGCAGTTTTTGTTAAAGTTTCATAAATTTTCTACTGAAAGAAACTGATTTGGAAAAGAAATATTTTGACGGATTTGGTTATTTATATGAATTACTGTGAGTTTGTACTTAAAATACCAAAATCTCCACTTAACTTTATATTTTGGTCCGTCTGATTATGTCATTTTTAAATATTAATTGATTGATAATTTCATCAGTTAGTCAGTACTTGAGAAGAGCTTTTGCCAAATACATTTCTACACTTAGATGGACACTTTTCTCTTTTACTTGAGTAAAAATATGTTGAAGTTGTCCTACTTTTACTTGAGTACAATTTTTGGTTACTCTACTCGTCACTGAAAACAATGAGCTGCATGAAGAGAAATTACCCATAGATGATATGATCAGAAACGGCAGCTGAAACACTGGAGTCGGTAAACGTACCGTAGTGATCGTCTCAGCGGCAGCCACCATGTCCGCCAGTCCAGCATTAATGATGTGCTCTTCTAGGTCCTTCAGCATGGGCTCAATCCCACTGGGAACCTTGTCCATTAGTGAAAACATGAGGTGCAGCTCTGCTCAGGGAGGGGGAAAAACAAACAAATCAGAGGAACAAAGCATGATGGAGGAAGATCACAACACTTGTTCCCCTCCTTCCCTGTGGGGGCGCTGCAACAAGAACCAATGAACGGAATGACAGAAAAGCCTCTGAAGAAAACACTGAGCGTAACTTTCTTCTTTATGAAACATAATCAGAACCACGTTTTCCTCACCCTACATGTCGGCTATGCTACATGCAGTCTTGTTGCCATAGCAACTGACAACACCACCATCACTTTATGTGTCAAGATTCAACAACAAAAATCACTCAAACATTTCCCATACAAAGAACAAAACATCCAGTCTGTCACAGTTTAATGTTTTCAGGCTTAATAAGTGATCTCTGAGGTAGATTAGCTAACACTGCTAACAGCTAAGCTAACACAGCGGTGGTTGACTATCTAATTTAAACACCTGCTCTACTGATTATCTGTCAGAGTTGGTGTTTAGATCACCTTTTTATTTTTATTTTTTAACCGAACCAAAACACAACAAAATCTACATCGCATTTAAATGTTAAAGTTGTCATAGTCAAGCTAGCATCACTGACCTACTTCCCTCTACCTCGCTATTTCTTTCTTAATTACAACTCTTTCCGGACCTTGTTAGCTAATTGTCATAGTGTTGACAAATAGCAGCAAAGTACTGCATCCCTTTTCCTTTTACACATTAGGCGTACATTTAAGTTTTAGCGCATTATGTTAACAACTTAACAGCTAAAATCAATGCTAGTCATCGTTAGCGCTGAGCTTTTTGCCCTCCAGCAGAGAAACGGGGGCGGGATCTTGATGTCATGCTGTCCATAATTCCCTTAGTGACAAATAATTGTAATAATTTGCTTTAAAGATAACGATTTATTAGAAAATGGTGTTGTGGATACTCACTCTCTGTCTCGTTGCGTTTAATCATTCCTGGACATTCGGCTAGGATGGTCTCCTTGAACGAAGTCACCAAAGCGTTAACGCAACACTCCATAAGCTGCAAGGGAAAGAAACAAGACACATAAACTGGCATCCAACACATACATTAACTTACCTAAACCTAAAAGATACTAACTATGAGGGTGATTATGAATAATATTGGTTGTTTTTGTGTGTTTAATGCATGACTTTCATTTTCAGCAGATAAATAAAAACATGATTTAAAGGATCTCATGAAAGACACATACTGCCTGAACAGAATTACATTCACGTCGTGTCTCTAGATATCGAAGTGCTCTCTTCTCCTCCTCTCTGAGTTTTGCATCAGCCTGCACGAGAAAAAAAGAAACAAACAGGAAGCAGAGAAATAATGTCAAACATGTTGCAACCACAAACTTCTGCTTATTCAGTTGGGATTTTAATGAAATTTGGAGAAGTGAAAGAAAAGCGTAACGAGCCTTTTGCCACATCAGCGTAGAGCTGTGATCCCCAAACTTTCCAGTTTCTGACCCAGAAAATAAAAATGTAAGAAGGGTCATGACCCCCACTCCTGGTTGATGTTAAAGCATTTATACTGGGCATGTAAAATTTACTTTTTTGAGCTTCACATCATGTTATAATGTTATCTCATCAAAAACATACATTGAGTGTTGCCCTCCCCCCACTCAGTTCCTTCAGACTAGCCAACTGCAATTAGCAAACACTTAGTGGAACTGTGCATGTGTTGAGCTTATAGGAGCTTTATCTCAGAGCAACGGTGGTAAAAATATTGTTAAAGGAAGCCATGTTGTGATGACTTCCTGAAGGCAGAGCTTCAGAAAGACAAGAAGCTTCTTAAAAAGACAGAGACCCAAATTCCTCTGCATTAAGCCATATTTGATATATTCAGCACTTTTCTAACAACTGAAGTTAACATACTCACTTGACTGCGTTATAAAATTGCACTATGTGTCTGGAAAAACACATAATAATACCCTTTTAAATTATTATTTCTAAGACGCATTTGCTTTTTTATTGCCATTTTTGGTATTTAGGTTGATTTCAGAACCTAATCAAACTTATTTGTGACCCAACTTTGAAAGGTACTGATGTAGGAGACAGGAAACAAGTGGAAGAAGTTGCCATTCATTCTGGTAGAAATCAGCTCCTTGTTCTACGCTTTGCTTTATACAGAGGGTCTGGATCACTGAGAAATAATTGATTCTGTTGCAGTTTTAAATAACTAGATCTGATTTTACCCAATCGCTAACTTTTGGCCATGGCGTATGTAATGCACCGGCTCAATGAAGCTTACCAGAAATTTTCTGTGAAAGCAATAAAATGTCTTGAACATTTATCTTTTTGCTCCGAGTTTAACTTCTCAATATTTGTAAGCATGACCAAAAAGGACAGAATGGTTTTGTTCACTTCCTCTACTGCTATTGCTAAAACTACAGATAAACTACAATTCTGAAACGACACAGAAAATCAACATCATCACGCACAAC
Organism: Brachyrhaphis roseni; assembly: GCA_903066815.1. Lineage (NCBI taxonomy): Eukaryota > Metazoa > Chordata > Actinopteri > Cyprinodontiformes > Poeciliidae > Brachyrhaphis > Brachyrhaphis roseni. Next base: position 54,506 of record CAEFZY010011108.1, read on the forward strand.
TTTTCCTTCTGTTTCCTGATTGGCCCGGTTGAAATTCTACCTGTAAAAATCAAGCTTAATGGGAGAAATCCAAAATGGAGGACTGAAGGGAGATGAGAATTGAGTGGGATGGTGTAGAAAGGCAACAGCCAGGACTGAAAGCTATTTGTATGTCGCCATAAAAGTTTCCAACAACAGAAATAAAAGGCGCTAAATTTGCCGGTGGTCACCTTTTATATAGAAAGTTGCTAAAGGGGTCTGAAAAGTTATAAATAAAGTTGTTAAATTGACAACAGTGCGTCTTTTCTCCTGACCACACCCTGCTTATCAAAAAGGGTTGGCCACGCCCCTCAGTTGACCCCCCTGGCTCCGCCCACTTTTGTGAAATTTCTCAAAATTTGAGGCGGGGCTTCGCTTTCAAAGTTAGCGAAGCCCCACAGGAAGTATTTTTTACCAAAAATAGTGGCACAAATTTTGTTCTTGTTCCAAAGATAATGTTTTTTCTAGATCAATAAAATAGAAAACAACTCATCCCAAAAAAAAAGACAAACGTAAACGTGCAATACTTTGTTAAGAGCTAAAATAATTTAGAGATACATTTTTCTCCAAAAGTCAGACTACTTTGAGTGTTTTATTAAAATACTGCATGCTAATTACACTATTTTTTTTTTTTGCATTTATCATTTATGGTTTTAGACACCAAAAAGAATTGTAAAATGTTACAACTCCATAATTAAAAGACTTTGAAAGAAACTAAAAAAAAACAACGTACATATTTCATGTAGTTTTGGACACCGTTCTGTTGCAGGTAGGACGGTGCCTGAGTTCTGTAGAACCTCTCAGTGGAGTCCAGATAGGCTTTCTCAAAGTTATCCCTGTAGATCTGCAGCTTGTCCTCCGGGTTGGAGCACAGGTTGACTGGAAAGGGAGAGGAAAACCTTTCATGGCGGTCGTATTTCCTCCACAACCACAGGAAATAATTGTCCAAAAAAGCAACATGACAAACGGAAAAAAGCTGTAAACACAAATCTGCCAAAAAGAAATCAACTGAGATGCTGCATTGCAAAAAAAAACAACAAAAAAAACCCATCTAAATAAACTTGTTACCCACAAAATCTGGGAATTTTAAAATCTCTTCTTCTCTGCATACTCATTTTGTGGTTTGTTGTGTTTCTTGACGCTTCAATCCAATCTGCTCATCGTTACGAGTCGACTTTACAGTCTTTCTTACCGTAGGATTCCCGGACGCCGATAACGAGCTGCGAGTCGAAGGCCTCGCCCAGCCTCTCTGCGTGCACCAGCTTCATCGCGCTGTCCTGCAAGCGGCTCTTAATGTTGGAAAATATCGACTCGTTCCACGTGTCCAGCATCAGCTGCAGAGAGTGAAACACGTTGAATCTACAAGAAAATGTTTCAATTAAGATGCAAAAGAACTCCTAGTAACCTGTTTTTTTAACTATTAAACATTTTTTCCTCAGTGAGTCATATTAGAAGATGGAAACAAATTAATAATCACTTTTTTACAGATGGATTTATAAGGCAGCTGATCAAAACTCTGATGCGCGAGTTTCGATTTTCTCACCATTTCTTTATGTGCTTCCTTTTTATTACTCCTCACTAAAGGTGGCTAGAGTAGCCAAAAATTGTACTGAAGTAAAAGTAGCACTACTTCAAAGTAAAAGTAAAAAGTATTTGGATCAAATTATGGATTTCTATAGGCACTGCCTGCTTCTGCGCTGACTTCCTTTCTTGAGGCTTCTCCTTTTTCAGCTTTGTCTTCCTTTCCTGTTTTCCCGTCTCACCTTGCGTACGATGCTGTCCTCCATGTTTGTTTTCTTGTTGCTGCCCTGCTTCCCCATCAGCGTGATCTCCAGCTGACAGAACGGTTTGGGCAGGATGTCGCACTGGGTGAAGAACTTCCTCCACTCCACGATGTACGCCTTCAGCAGCGCCGTGTCGTCTTGGTGGCTCAGCACGCGCTGCCATGGCAACGGATACAGAGGAAAATGTACTTCCTGAAAACTCCAAGGAATTGAGTTTGTATGGCGATAACATACAAACTCAATTTGTATGTTGAGTATGTCTTTCTAATACAAGTTTGGTCTGTAAAAGACCAACTTGTCTTTTAAAATTGGTTCAAAAGACAAAAACAAATTTAAACTGGAGATAAACAAAGATTTGAAACTAAAAAATTATTTTGAAACCGCAAAACAAGAATGTGAAGCTAAAAAAACCCCCTACTTTTCAGATTCAATGTGTTAAATTTTTTGTTCAGTTTAAAATTTTTATTCTCAGCTTAACTTTTTTTCAGTTAACATTTTTAAGTTTTAAATCTTTTTTATCAGTTTCAAAATTGTATTTGCAGCTTCATTTTTTTAAGTTTAAAATTTTTATCAGCTTCAATTTTTTTTTCAGCTTCAACTTTTTTCCAGTTCGTATTTTTTTTTCAATTTTAAATCTTTTTTTTTTTTTATCAGTTTTAAAACTTTTTTTCAGTTTCAAAAATTTTTTTTTCAGCTTTAATTTTTATTTCCAGTTTCTATTTTTTCAGTTTAAAATCTTTTATATCAGTTTCTTTTTTTATTTCAAATTTTTATTTTCAGCTTCAATTTTTTTAAGTTTCAAACCTTTTTTCAGATTTGAACTGTCTTTTTGTTAAGTTTCCAATATTTCTTTTCAGTTCTTTTTATTATCTGTAAAAAATATGTCAAGAATTAAACGTCAAAAGTAGCGAAACTAAAACGGTTTTAAAATAGTTTTTCCACCTTCTGGAGATTTCTTTTTATACTAAGTCTGACCAACAAAAAATAGGGTTTAAGCACCAACATGGTGATTTTAAGTTGGCTAAAAGTGGACAGACAGTAAATGATCAACTGTAAATGAATAAAGAAGCAGATAAAGGTTAAACAATAACCATCAGAAATCCTGGAGAGCTGTAGATCAGAACCACGTAAAAAGTTACAGAAACGTCTGCCTCAAATCCAAACCTGACATTAGAATTACCCAAATAATATAAGAGTGAAAGAGAATTACACAGAAACAACAACAAACACTGGAGATAAATAAGAAGCTTCTTACGGTTTGTGCTTGTTTGATGAAGTCGAGGATGTCTTCTTTGAGGGCTTGGTGGATTTTAGCAGGACCTTTATCGTCCCATAAACAGACAGCATGGACGTCACTAGAAAGGAAAAAACAAAAACAAAACATGTCCAGCCTGTTCCTATGTGAGAAAACAATGATCTTCAAGCAGAAAATAGTATATTTCAGACATTTAAGCAACTCTAAAGTGCAAAAATTTTTACATCTGAGGTCATAATATTGATCAGGTTCTTAAATTATTTAGTTTTTTTATTTAACCTTAAATGTATGACAAAGTATTAGGGCCAGACGAAGAAAAAAAAAATTTACAAGAAAAAGTCACATAAGATTTAAATCAAAAATATTAATATAATAAAGTAATATTTTTACAATATCATTTTATGACAAAAAATCACAATACTATAAGAATAAAGTCATAATTTCACCTGAATAAAGTTGTACAAAAAAGTCTTAATAAAAGGAGAATAAAAATGAAATAATACAAGAAAAAAAGTCAAAAATAAGTCATAATATCATCAGAATAATTCCAGCAACAAAGCAGTTTCAGCAAAAAAATAACATTATGAAAATAAAGTTGGAATAACTAAAACAATTCTGAATGATAAAAGAATAAAGTCGTATGACAAAAAGTCATATTATGAGAATAAAGTCATAACATTACCAGAATAAAGTTGTATGAATAAACTCATATTACTTGAATAAAGTTGTATATGTTTACTGAATGAAGTAGTAATTTTAGGATAAGTCCTACATAAAACGAATAAAAAATTTAAATGAGGAATGTTGAGCCTCTTGTGTAGTTATTGTATCGCTTTTACAAATACTAAATACTAAATCTTTCAACATATCAGCATCATATTATCAGTAGCAGGACTTGAAACGACTATTTACATAAAACATCACTTTATATCAAGCTTTACATAAAATTGATACATACAGCAAGGAAGTAAGAAACAATATATAGTTTTTACTGTGTTGTATTAATATGCAAATGGACCAACAAATAGAAAATAACAGAACTACAAAGCTTGTGTATTAACAAGAGGTCTCACTTTGACATAAACTGTAGGTCTGTATCTTGCAACGGACAGAGTATCGAGATATTTTACACTGATAAAAGTAGCAATAGCTCACAATATTGCTCAAGTAAAAAGTACAGTGTAGTAAAACTAAACTACTACTTAAAGTACATTATTTCCAAAAAGTTACTTAAGTAAATGTAACTGAGTAAATGCAAAATTACAAAGTGGTTGGGTTTTTGTTCCAACCACTTAAAGATAAAATAAATTGTATCTTTAAGATCTGGGAAGACGAACTCTGCATTTAGACGAAATGGCTCTGAAATTTTATCGCACCTTCCCGACTTCTCAAAGGAGATGATGAATTCTACCTTACAATTTCTGCATCTTTTCACGTGGAAGAGGGTTTTTCTCTAATTTTTATTCACATTTTTACACTGATCGAGACTCAACAACAACGTTACAGCTAAAAGATAGTCAAATAGTCACTTCGCTGAAGAGAGAAATTCACACATTCTCAACAAAGATGGCAGACGGATTGAAACATGGACGAAAGTCCCTCAGAACAGGCGGCGACTTCTGTCCACCGTCAACGCAGCTTTTTTATCCATCAAAACACAGCTCCGCTATTATTCAGCTCCTGACTGTAACAGGACTGGAACTAGCAATTATTTCAGAAATTGATTATTCTATTGATCATTCTGAGGATTAATTGGATTCAAAAGATTCTGCAGATTTTTCAGTTAACCAGTTAGAAATACATTAAAATATGCAATTAAATAAGCTTTTTTAGAATAAGAAAATAAACATTTGATTCCCTAAGATGCATTAACGCAGCGTTACTTTAGTGAATCTGAAGCAACTCTGTAGAAAATAACAACCCTCCGCTTTCGTCCACTCTGCATTAAAACCAAAGCAGTTGTTTCTACAAAAGCAACCAACGCGACGTATCAAAGAGCGTCTCTTACGAGAATAAGTCGAACCACTGTTGCTTGGTGACGGCCTCTTGTCTTAGCAGCTTGAGAACGATGGGCCGCATCAGATCCCACTTGTCCTCAAACTGCAGGGACCCCTTGTTCTGCCAGAAAGACATGTGGGAAGGGTGGAGGAAAATCTAATATTACAGCACAGAAATGAGAAAATACAGGCTGGGAGTGAGACAAAGAGTGTAAAGAAGAGACGCACCGATCAGGGTCGATACCGATGTCACACCTGTCGGCAGCTTTAATTTCTATTTCTTAAACCACATAAGAAGAAAAATGCAATCCAAGTTCTTTGATAGAAACAGCACTGTTGTTACTAGAGCTGAAACGATTGATTAATCGTGATTAATCCGTTATGGAAATAATCGTCAACTAATTTAGTAATCGATTAATTGCTAACTGGAGGATGTAGACTCAAAAAAAAGTCATTTGTTGAAAAGAAAATATTCAGAGAATTAACCCAAAACTTTACAAAATAGATGTACAGTTTGTATTTGTATTTAACTCCTTAAGTGCAAGCTTTTTGTCCTGCTAGCTAGTCTTGCTATTTAGCTGGCTAGAATGTGTTCATCATAACCTCAGCTTTTGAGTTTGCTTCATTAATATGTCACATGGCAATGGACATGGGAATGACTGACACCTGACATGTTTATTCAAATTCTAGCAGATTTTTATAAGCAATCAAAACAGTATTTTGTATAGAGTATCGCCGTTTTTGTTATAGCTTTTTTTAGTCTGTTAATTCACCTCAAGACGTGTAATATTGGCTGTAATCTGTTTTGGTTGTATGTGACATTTTTGAACCATATAAAGAGTTAGTAATCTCTTCATTGTGGTTTGATAAACTACGGGCCCCAAAGCAACATCTTGCTTAGGGCCACCAGAGGGCTAGGACCGGCCCTGCTACAGATTATCAGGCATGTTTAGACACTAATATCCTGTTAAATGTGTTATCTAAGTCAGTAGATTTACACTGGCGCCAACATGAAGTTCGTTTTAATGCTACCTAGCAGGTTAGCGGATATTTGGGAGATTAAAGCCAAACTACCCTCATTTAGGATCTGCGTATCTCTCTGCAGACTAAACTTTTGGCTGAGGTGAATATTATTTTGAAAGGCCTTCCAGGAACAGACGCTAGGTTTAGCAACCTTATTGAGAGGTTAGCTAGTCAAAATAAAGTCCAAACAGAAGCAGCTTGAAGCGGTTCTGCTGTGGGCGTGTGGGGGAGTTCTGGTTTCCTTCCGAACCGTGTTTCTAGCGTTTTTTCCCTCCAGTGTTTCGGCTGGAACCTGCTTCTTCTGGTCCATCTCTCGGACTGATCCACGTGACCAGCTAACGGCGTACAGTTCTGTGTTCGGTTCCGAATCTCAGGAAGAAGGCTGGATTCGTAATTTAAGCGCAGGTTCGGGAGGCGGGGAAGGGAATGAAGAGATTAAAAGGGGACGACATGATCGGGGAAACGAACCCCGGCATAACACCGGACTTCAACAACGGCAGCGGCCACTTCAGGCGCACCTTTCTGGGTTTTTATTACATAAATGCTAAGATCAGCGGAGATGCGTGGAGGCTGAAGCACCGAGAACATTTATCAGCAGTTAACCTAAAAAGACGTGACAGCAACGAACCTAAATGTGCACAGAAACAGTGAATGTAATTCAGCTGCTTCTTACCTTTAACAAATTAGGCGTCGCCATGTTTCTCCAACTTATCACCTCGCAGATTCTCGCGAGACAGGTATCTGGATTAGGTAATGGTAACCCAGTTCACCGAAATAAACTCTCGGCTGCTTCTAAAAACAGACTTGGTGGTTTACTTAATAGTTATTGTCTTCTCAGTATGGAGCACGATGTTCTGATTACAGCTAAAAATATATTTTAATTCTATTTAACTAAAGTTAAAACGTCTAAAAGCAACACCCCTCAAGATTTTTTATTTATTTTTTTTACTGTTGAATAGAATAGAATAAAATAGAAACAACCTTTATTGTAATCAGATGTTGTCAGATGTAAAAGTTCACAAAAAAAAAAAATTTAAGTGTTTAAAACAATATGTAAAAAACAAGATTAACAATAACATCATGTGCAACTGGAATGTGCAACTGAGTGAAATTAGTTTGTATTTAAATATACATACAGTGCATGTGTATTGTACTTTAAAAAAGAGAGAGTGTTTAAAATACAGAATATCAGTGCATAAAAACAGATGAAAAACAGTGGAAAGGTTGTTTAAAAATAAGTAGATTGCGCAACTTATTTTAGTTTTAGTTTAATTTAATTAACTGATAAACTAAGAACACTTTGAATATAACAAATAAGCTGAGACTGAAAGATTTCTGGCTCTTAAATCTTAAAATAATATATTTAATCTATCCTGAAGCTTAATAGTAACCTTTATACCTAAACCAGCCAGTTTAAGATAGTGAAATAAAAGTAAAACTTGGGTAATTTATGTTCATTTCACTTATTAAAGCTGGATTTAATAAACAAATAAACTGTCCTGAATGTTGTTTAAGTTGGAAATTTCTGTCCTTTCTTCAGGACAAATTACTTTTAAACAAACTTGTTATTTCTTAAATGTAACCTATGATGTCCAAAAAAGCTGATAATAAAATGAAATCATGCATGCAGAGCCGGTCAAAGGTTGCAAGAGGCCTTGAGCAGAATTTCCCTTGGGGAACCAGCTGCAGTTGGGCCCACTGCAGCATGACTGACTTCCCCTTTTTATTTATCCATTTGATAATTTTGTACTAACCATTCACAACATAACACTTTTACAGTTGATATAAGTAAGACAACATGACAGAATTTATTTTGCTCAACAAACATATTATTAGTTTGTTTTTATCACTATTTTTTCTAAATGGGGACATTTGAGAGGAATTAATAATATTAACTATTTTATGAGTGAAGCTGAAGGTGGAGGATATGTTTGAAAATGTTTTATTTGGTATAAAAACAGTTTTGTTTTCATCTGATGCTTGTCTGTGTGGAAGTACCGCAGTCCACACTGCCCCCTGCTGGTCAGAGTTAATATGATTTGATGCTGACAGATTTCCTTGATCATTAACATAAAAAATATATATTTAAAGTTTTTTTTTAAGTGTCTCGTTGGTTTTAAGTAGAGGAAAATATTACCATGAGAAAACAGAGCTATATTTTAAAATATGTGAATAAAAATCTAAACTAAATGGATTTTTTCTGAACAATCAAAAAGATGTAAACAGATACAGAAACATTTATTTATATACATTATATAGCAAAGAAAATAAAACAAAATGTGCAGCTCTAAAGTTAATCCTCATTAATTATCACATATCTCAAAATGACTAGGAAGCAGTACATGTTTATTAAATTGCATCCCTGTCGCTTTTAGTGATAAATACAGTATTCATATTTGTTCTTCCATTTTGAATAAAACAGGTCTTACAAATATATAAACAACAGAGCAAATCCAGAAAGTTTAACAGTTATTTTTGTAATTTTACTTATGACAAATTTGAGAAAAAATTAACAAAATTTAATTAAGCTCTAAAAGATGCCAATATTCTCCAGTGAAATAATAAAAAATGTACATTTACATGGCCCTGTTAAATTACTGGCAATATACAATGTAGAGTGAAATTGTTTTAGTTTTTTTAGTTGAATATTATTCTAAATCAGTTTTATTCATTGTGTTTTATGTTTGTTTTATTCTTACTCCATAAAAATACATTTATGATAGTATTTTTATTATTATGACAGACAAGACAAGAGGACATTGAAATTACCAAAAAATAATAAGGGATGAAGTCATAAAGATAGATTTATGACATTCAGGGACAAAGTAATGATAGACACTTAAATAATTTATTACTTCAATTTTAGAGATAAAATCGCCCCAGAAAAAAAATTGTTGTTATTATTAAAGTGTTTTGTGATAGTTTATATGCACATATCTTTTCTTTTTTAATATGACCAATTTGTCTAAAATAACAAGAATAAGTAAATTTCTTGACATTATAAGCAGTTATAACAAGAGGAAACACAGCGATTACTTCTTTAAATTGTCTCACATTTATCAAAGTAAAAGTTTTACTACCATAAAATAAAACTAATTAGCTCTTATCTCATGTGCTGATTGTGTCTTGCATGCTTTTTAAGAGCACAGATAAGTAAAGGAATGATCTTTGACCACTCAGACAGTTAATCATTCAGCTCTGAAACAAAGAAAGAAAAAGATTTTTTAAAAGTCAGTAGCAGCTGAAGCAGTGAGACAACATGGCTGCTAAACAACCCGGTGAAGAGAGCATGGACTCCGAGGACCAACGGGGGGGATTCCTGCAGAGGATCAGGGAGTTCAAACCAAAGGAGGTTTTCACTTGGTGAGTAAACAGAAAAATAAAAATAATAATTTCAGGATATAACAGTAACTCTGTAAGGATGTTTGTGGTTATTTAAGCAAAAAGCAACATTGGAAAAGTTATTTTTAATCCAAATTTATACAAAAACCCTTCAAAAAATTCCTTTTCTTTTTTTAAGACCTTCACTTTTAAAAATGAAAAACAATCAATGAAAAAATAATAAATAGTTTAAATAAATTAAATAAACTGCAAAAACACAAATTTGTAACAGGAATTTTCATCTAGAAATAAGACAAGACTAAATTACAAGTAACTTTTCAGCAAAATATAAGCTTGTTTTAAGTCATCAGTTCTTTAATATTAAAAGCTTAATTTCAACTGGCAGATTATTTTACTTTATTCCAACATCATAAGTGAAATAATCCAATTTATGGGCTCCTATATCTTGCTGAAAAGTTAATTTCTTTTCTTTTTTGTGTTTGTGATTTTTTTTCTTCAGATGAGAAATTCATATATTGTTTGCTTAACTGTTATTTTTCTGTTCTGAATTAATTATTTTCTGGGTGTTTTCCAAAATTAGGTCACACATGAGCCAAAATCTACTAGTTTCACTGGCAGATTATTTCATTTATAGCATGTGAGAAATAATCTGAAATAATCTGGCAGTGAAACTAATAGTTGTTTCTTTTTCATCAACATCAAGGAATTGCTTACTTAGGCTTTTATATCGTGCTGAAAAGTTACTATTAAGTTAGGTTTCTCCAATTTTAAGCATATTAAGATATTTACAGACAAATTTACTTGATAATATTTTGTGTTTTTACAGTGAAATTATTCTTTTAATAATCTGCCAGTGGAGCTAGCACTAGATTTATGTCACATATTGAATCTGATAAAGGTGTGAATATCTCTGACCAGGCGGGAATGTTTATTTTTCTCAGGCAGTTCGCCAAAACGCTGGCGATGGGTCAGGGTCTGGCTGGGCTCATCTGTGGTACCGCGGTCTCCTCTCAGTATCTGGCCGCAGAGTTTCACCTGAACACGCCGATGCTGCAGAGCTTCCTGAACTACACGCTGCTGTGCGCCACCTACACCAGCATGATGATCAGCAGGAGAGGTAGCGCCACAGCTAACAGTGTCTATAGCATGTCTGCTAAAACTTTGTTTCATCAGAATTTTTTTCCAATCCGTTTTTTTTCTCAGGATTCAGATTTTCTCCTCATAATTGTGAGTTTATTTTCTCAGAATTTTGACTTTAACTCATAATTCTAATTCTGTCAAAATCCAAATAAATAACCCAACATTCTTATGTGTATGTCAGTTACATTGCTAACATATAAAAATAATGACATAACTATTTCAAATCTAGCAAATGTATTTGCTAGATTTGAGTTTTAAGACTAGATTTGCCTGATAGTGCATAAGCAACTTAAATATTTCTGATTCTGAGAAAAAATACTTTTTTTTCAGTGACCCTAATCCTCTTCTGTCACCTTTTAAGTTTTTACTTTAGCTTTTTTTTCCCCCACAATTATGCAACTGGACGCTTGTTCTTCGGTTTACCAGATTTTCAGTTTCAACACAGCTTGTTTGCACCATTATCTGCAGAATTACTGCACACATTTAATCTGATCTACTTATTTTTATTGAACTGTCCTCATGCTTGGTGAAGAAACAAACACGTCAATACTGAAACTCCGGGGTGATCCCCTTTAAAACGCAGGGGATGGAAATATCTTGCAGATCCTCAAGAAAAGATGGTGGAGGTACTTACTGCTGGGTCTGGTGGATGTGGAGGCCAACTACACCGTGGTCAAAGCCTATCAGTACACCACCCTCACCAGCGTCCAGGTCAGTACACCATGGGGTTTGCAGCTTCAGTAAGAAATGTTTGATCTCTTCTTGATAAAAATAAATAGTTTTATTGAGTGAAATGCTTTCCTTTTATGTAGAGTTTGTCTTTTTGTTTCTTGTTGTCTTTAAATCTTATAACAATTTTTTTTTCTGTTATTCTTTGTCTACTTTAACTGATTTAAAGCTGGTTTTTTTCTAATTTGTTTAAACTGTCTCTATGTTGTGACAGTTTGGTATGAGACAGATAATCTGAGAAAAAAATTGAGCTCCTCTGCCTTTTCCTAGTGCTAATTAGAAACAACCAATCAGAGGCAGGAGGCGGGTCTTAGCGCTGTCAGTCACCCCTCCATGTGATTTATTATTATCTAATTTCCCTTTCTGATCAATAATGTATTTTTGAGTTTGTTCTCTGCTACGCTGCAGCTAGCACACCTTTTCATAAATGCTAGCATAGCCACCGATAACAGCGGCTAAGGTTTTCCTGTAACTTTAAGTTGTGTCTCCACCATTAGTACATTTAGCAGCGCGTACATGAGGTGATTGACAGTGCTAAGCCCCTCCTCCTGGCTCTGATTGGTTGTTTTTAGTCGAGATCGGTGCTTTTTGGTAATAACTGCTCAGGCAGGAGGTGAAGGAGAGCGAATTTTTCATAGATTATCTGTCTTATAACAAACTGTCGCAATATGGTGACAGTTTTAACAAATATGCAAAGATATTTTTTATAAAAGTTACATCCTGCAGCTTTAAATAACTTTTAACAACAAAATAATTTTTATAATTTCCTAAAGGGTGTGCTCTGTATTTAATTGTTTGTCATCCTAAGTTGGTTTGCTTGTGTTCTGTGTCCCAGTTGCTGGACTGCTTTATTATTCCGGTCCTAATGATTCTGTCCTGGTGGATCCTGAAGATCCGGTACAGACTGATCCACTACGTGGCCGTCTGCCTCTGTCTGCTGGGAGTCGGGGCCATGGTGGGCGCCGACCTGCTGGCTGGAAGAGACCAGGGCTCCAGTAAGAACTCCTGTGATGTTTGAGCCCAGGTTTTGAATAAAAGTAGTGGCTGTACTCAGTTTTCTGGACTCCATTTTTTTTTGGTTTTGCATAAATATTTAGTCTGAAGCCATTTATTTGGATAGCAAGCTAATATATATGTAGCTTCAAACAAAATATTTAATTTAAAAGCTAAATATGTAGTTACAAGCTACATATTTACCTACCAAGCTAAATTTATAGATTCAAACCAAATATTTGGTGTACGAGCAAAATATGTAGCTTAAAGCCAACTTTTTAGCTTTAAGCTAAGGTAAATATGTAGCTTCAAGTCAATTATTTAGTGAGCAAATTAAACATGCAACTGCAAACTAAATACTTAGCTACCAAGCTAAATGTATAGATTCACACTAAATATTTGGTGAACAAGCTAAATATTTAGCTTCAAACCAAATATTTAGTCATATTGTTTACTTAGTTTGCTATCTAAGCTAAGTTTGAATCTAAATATTTCGCAGGCTAATTGTTTAGGGTCAAACTAAGTAATTAGCTCAATCAGAAAATATTTAGTTAGCTAAATATTTAATTTGAAGCTAGGTTTTTAAATATTTTATTTGAAACTCTGACATTTATAGATTAATAACATGGAGAAAATACGACTTTGAACAATGAATCCCCATTTTTCTCTCTTACGACAGGCTAAATAACCCAAATTAGTGTTGTCCTGATCCTGATCTTCTTAAAGTTGTTTCCCCTCTTTCTGCAGCCTCCAACATCTTATTAGGAGACGGTTTGGTTCTGCTCAGTGCTGTTTTGTACGCAGTGTCTAATGTGTCTCAGGAGTACACAGTAAAGAACCTGAGCAGAGTGGAGTTCCTGGGGATGATTGGCCTGTTTGGGACCGCCATTAGCACCGTCCAGATGTGAGCCGTCATTAGCAGCATGAATTAATTTAACATCCTATTTAACCTTTCGGCTGTTTGACCTCTTCCCCCCACCCCACCCCTCCGTGCAGGGTTATCCTGGAGCGCAATGAGTTGTCCAATATTATCTGGAGCTGGCAAGTTGGTTAGTATTCATTTTACACAGAATAACTTTGAGTGTTAAAAGTGTAAAAACTTGGACCAAAGCGGGCGCAGCCAAGTGTGGGCATGATGACATTAACGTTAATTAATTATCTTTTGACTGTTTCTAAATATAGCTAGATTACTTCTCTGGCATCGGCCTTTCATTTATTTGTTTAGTTTCACAAATTTGCTGTTGTAGCGACGGTATTAAAGACGTATTAACCTCCTAGATAAAACAACGGCAAACAGATCCGACATTAGCTTCTCTTTCCGCCTTGCTTAACACAGACTTCCGGCTACATTTCAAAATAAGAGCATTAACATAAATTATAGTGTTATAATAGCTAACTAGTGTTTTTTCAGTGATGTTTATAAGCAGAGAGGGATACATTGCGATTACATTAAAAAAACAAACATTTTTGGTTACCTAAATAATGGGTAACTAACAGAATTAGTCAAAACCAAACTAATAAAGAAATAAAAATAAATGTGTTACTCAAAAAAATAATGAAACTGGCCATGAGATAAAAGATTGTACCTTTCACTTATTATTTTCTTGTTCGACGTTTTAAAGCAGCCACCACTTTAAAAAGTTGAACTTTAAAAGTGATTTTGGTCAGTTTTTGTAAGCTTTCTGCTGCTGGAAAGCACTGTTACCAACTTAACGACTTTGTTGTTATATTTAGCAACTTTCCAGACCTCTTTCACTCCAGCAACTTTTTTTGTTTGTTTTGTTTTTACACAAAAGCAACTAACGGAAAAACAGCAAAAAAATTTTCTTTGATTTTGGAGACCTGACCATTGGGCTGTGACATAGATATCAACCAAGCTGTACTATTGTAACCAATAGGAAAATTCAACTGCAGTAGCCACTGTTCGACCTACAGATACTTTCATGTAATCTTTTAAAGTCAACAGTTTCCACTATGTCTTTAACGTCAGGTTCTTAAATTTTCTTTGCATTTTGGATGAAATTGTTTAAAAATAACAGCACTGGGAGTTAAATGTAAGGAAAAAAGTAAAAGTTTGGCAAAAATTTGGTGAACACCTCTTTGAAAAATTACAAAAACGTCAGTACTGTTTTTGTAGAAATGTTTCCCACATACTAACCTTTTGTTTTCTAATAACCACATGCTACAGCCTAAGTCGCTTTTTCAGGTTTTTGCTGTTTTTAATCTGAATTTACTGTTGCTCTTCTCTCCTCCCAGGGCTTCTGCTTGCTGCATATGCTCTGTGCATGTACGCTCTGTACAGCTTCATGCCCATAGTGATGAAGCTGAGCAGCGCCACCTCAGTCAATCTCTCGCTGCTCACCGCCGACCTCTTCAGCCTCTTCTGTGGGATCTTCCTCTTCCAGTACAAGGTGAGCAACATTTTTCATTTTCAGGGTTGATTTGATCAGAAAAAAAGAGAGAAAAATAAGGCTGTGTTTTTGCTTTGTGAACAGTTAAAAGACAGAGCTCCGTATCTGTTAGAATCACAAACTATTTTGGGGGGAGTTTGTAAGACAGACCAACAGAAAGTAGAAGATAACTCAAAATATAAGGAAATCAAAATGAGATGCAGAACCAAATCTAAGAACTAAGAGCAAAATAAACAAAAAAGCAAGCAGGCTCACACAAAGATATAACATAAAATATATAAAAACAGAATAAATAATTTAAAAAAATGGTAAGATATTCTAAAAACGTCAACATGAAAAGTTAAAAGTTCTTAGAAAAGCTACTCCAGACCCAAAGAAATATGCAACTGTAAATGTTATGTTGAATTATAGGGTTGACTTTATCTTTGTTCCATAAATAATGACAGTTTTTGTGCACTGGATGTTAGATTTAAATGTTTATAACCTGAGAAAGACCAGATCATTGGGAAACGCTATAATCAAGACAGAATACACTTTGTTTTTTTATGATTGTGGCTGCATGTAACTCTATATGTTTGGCATTTTTGCTTCTATCTTCATTGTTTCACTATTTCTATTTTTTTTTTTTCATCATCGTTTCCTCTGCATCTGTAAAAAATATCAACTCTTTGCTCAGTTCTCTGGACTCTACCTGGTCTCTCTTGTGGTCATCCTCATGGGCTTCATCGTCTTCAATGCTGTGCCGACGCCCACCGCCACCTCCATCTCTTCTTCCTCCTCCTCAATCTGCGAGGAAGGCTGCTATGAGAATCAAGGAGCGACTGAGAATGACTCCAACAGAGATGAAGATCCAGGAAGGATCCCCGCTGAGGTAGAGGAGGAGGATGAAGAGCGGCGAGCGGATAAAACGGATTCATCACAAAGCTTTAGAGAGGAAACTGATGGTGATCGTACTGTTGAACAGAGCACCAAAATGTGAACAGCTCAAGAAAGTGTTTTTAAACATTTATTTATTGAGTTTTCATTCGTGTCGGTGTGCACTAAACCTCGCTTGGTTTGTGTCTGTCTCCGTCTCCCAGAACCCTGAAAATAATTAAATCAGAGCAGAAAAATGATGGCTGGATACAAAATATTGATAGTTCTTTAAAAAACAACAACAAAAAGAAAAAGAAAAAAAAAACAGAAAAGCGACAGGCCTTTTGTGGATTTTGACCCAGAAATATTTAATTTTTCATAAGACAGTTTGCACCAATAAGGTTTTTGGTTCAACCTTTTTTCTGCATATTTGCATGTTCTCCCTCTGCATTCACTATATATTGCTTTTTATTATTATTATTATTATTATTATTATTTTTAATGCTCATTTAGATAAATTCACAATAAAATACATTCAAGTTTGTCATTACAACTTGAACAAATTCGAAAAGTTCAAGGACTTTAAAAGTTTTATAAGGCAATTAATAATTTTAAAATTTGCATATATTTTTGAAAAACTGGTTATATCCCCTTGGGGCATTTGCATAGAAGTTCTGTTATAATATAAGACAGCTTTATTGTAAACAGTAAAGTCCATGAAAATGTTAGGATGCTAGATTTTACTGCCGAACATTGAAATGCAATTTAGTTTTTGTC
The DNA here is from genome assembly GCA_903066815.1 of Brachyrhaphis roseni. Taxonomy (NCBI): domain Eukaryota; kingdom Metazoa; phylum Chordata; class Actinopteri; order Cyprinodontiformes; family Poeciliidae; genus Brachyrhaphis; species Brachyrhaphis roseni. The sequence goes on from CAEFZY010011108.1 coordinate 70,830, forward strand.
TATGTTCATAATTATGCCTGATTTATGAACACATTTAAAATTTGTCACATTAGTTTTTTAATACACATTTCAGTTGAAAATGACATGCATATGAGTAATATTTTATTATGTGTTATTTTATTATGTGATTATCTTAAGTCATTAAGAAAAATGCATTTAGACTTTAATTAAATGTAATTTAAATGTAATTAAAAATAAAAAAAACTAAATATGCATTTTGGTACTTCTTGGTGTACTGTAGCACATTTGTTGTAGAAATTATAGACACCCTTTAATAATTATAGATATATTTTCTACATATTTTATGTAATTAGCACAATTGCACATATAGCAAATGTTTTATTTATTCATATATACGTAAATAAAAAATAACTGCCGAGGCATTTTTGAATCTTGGTAGTTTGCTCACTATCACCGCTGGGGGGCGCCTGAAACTCATTAAAAATGAAACGGCCTAACTACGTAGAAACATGTACGTGAATTTCGAAGTAACGTACGAAAGTCTGTGCCTCCAACCATCGGGCTAGCGTGCGACACGTGATTTCTTTTTAGCGTATCATACGTTACGAATGGAACAAGCCGCGTTATTTCAGCTCGACGTAGGCCGACGCAGCCAAGCAACAGGGACAGCAGTTAGCTAACTAACAGCACAACTTTCCTATTTATCAGTTCCTGTGATAGTTCTCCAAACGACTTATCCTGGGTCAGTTTATCCAGGAGGAGAAAGGCAGAGAGCGGCTACGGTTTATTCTTCTCCCGTCGCCCACCGTCACGCAATTAACCGAGAAGTTATCTCGGGATAAATTAGCCAGATTTGCGACACGAAGTAGGTCATACAGCTAATTGTTCGGTCCAGATTCGACGTTGAGGACAATTTTACTGTGACACGGACAATGGTTATCCTGAAAAACATCCCCCCTCCCACCGAGGGAGTGCGGCACGAGCAAGCCGACACCACGGCGGTGCTGGACGGGCAGAGGCTGGGCTGCGGCACGCTGTACGTCGCCGAAACGTAAGTGATGCACATGGCGCTTGTTTTCATCTGTGGACAGCAGGTTGGGGTTTTAATAACATATTTATTACAGAACATGGGTAAATATATACAAATAAAGTAGATAAATATGTAGTATAATATGTTGTCATAATTGTTTTTAATTGCATGATTACCTATGTTTGTTTTGTTTCTGTTGCATAATACCACACGCTGCTAGAGTATAGATGAAACGATGTAAAAACGTTAGAATATTGCGCAAAAGCGCTATACTTCTTGTCAGTAATCTCAGAAAAGAAACCGTCATTTTCTTGAGATTCATTACACATACAGTACAATATTTAAAGCTTTTATTTTCTGTTGATATTGGATAATCGCGATATATATACTTATTGATTTATTGTCCAACGTTAAGTGAAATGAAATGGTCTTTTGTGGCTCGTATTGTATTTATCTCCAAAGTGTGGTGCTGGAAAAGTTTGAGAACTTGTGCTTGAAAATGCTTGAAAAGTGTACAAACATATATTAAAGTATCAGGATATGTAGCAATGGCACTTGACAAAAGGTAATGTTTCAGTTGTTTACTGTGTCTTTTGCGACTTTGCATTTTTGTGTTATGATGAAAATAAAGCACTTTGAAGTTCCTTGTTGCTGAAATGTGCTATTCAGATAAACTTGATTGAGTGATCGAGGAGTTTTGGACAAACACACATCTTGTGTATTTTTGTTTCTGTCAGGCGCTTGTCGTGGTTTGATGGATCAGGGTTGGGTTTCTCTCTGGAGTATCCCTCCATCGGTCTCCATGCCATCTCCAGGGACGTGAGCGCTTACCCCCAGGAACACCTGTACGTCATGGTGAACGGAAATCTCAGCGGTAAGGGGGAAGTTTGTTTGAAATACCTGTTTTTATAACAGTGAACGTTTCTGTCACCTTCTGAGAAAATGTTTGGAGCCACTGGTTTGATGTTCACAGATGAGAATGAGGCGGAAATGGCCGAGAAAGGAGCTGGTGATGAAGCCGATGACGGCGACAGCAGCAGCAGCGACGGGGATGATGACGATGATGAAGGGACGATCACAGAGATTCGGTTTGTGCCAACCGACAAGACGTCATGTGAGTGACCACACTGTGGGAATTGACTTTCAGCCTATATTGTTTTGATATTGATAATTATTGATTAGTCTTTTTGTTTTAAGTATCTGATATACTCCCATACTGGTGGCATGAGCTTTCCTGTTTTTTGCAGTTTTCACCTCACGCCGTTGTTTTTTATTTTTAAGCAGTTATGAGGCAAAACCTTAAACTGCTGCTGTGCAAGTTACTCTACAGGTTGTTGCTAGGTGACCACAGAATTAGTGAGTTGCTAGGCAACCAAAGTTCTAAGATTGTCCGAAGGGAAAAATCGTGCCGTGTGAACTAAGCGTTAGCTGTTAGTGGTTGAGCGGTTAAAGTCTTTGCATTGTGTACATCTCCCAGAATGCTGTGCGGTTCTGGATCGGAGTCCAGTGAATGTTCTATATATTAGATATTCTGTCAGATGTATTTTCTATTGTCAGATGCAATAGAAAATATGCCAATGGAAAAATGGCCGCCCAGAGTACTTTCAACTTTTTCTTTTTGGTCTGTGGGGCAAAAAGTTTGGACACCACTGCTCTAGATTGAAGGAGGGTGTACTTTTTTATATATATATAATGGTTTTATGAAAGGACATGATATCAATGCATGGATCTGACCAAAGCTTAGATCATCAATATTATAGTCATCAAGAGTTATCCTGCTTTAAAAAATATATATTATAAAGCACCTTCTGTTTTTGTTTTTTTCCCTTTTTTACTTTTACATCTATGTATCCTTATTTTCTTTATTTATTCAAGTTTTTTTTTACCTTGTTTTAAACAAAACAAACAATTTTGTGTTTGAATTAAGTGACAGTAGTGGAGTAGTGCTGCCTCAGTGATGCATCAGGTCTGATAGTATGATCTTTTCCATGCAGTGGAGTCCATGTTCTCAGCCATGTGTGAATGCCAGGCCCTTCATCCCGACCCGGACGACGAAGACTCTGATAATGACTTTGAGGGAGAGGAGTACGACGTGGAAGAAGCTGGTGAGGAAAAAAATCTACAACACAGCGCAAAACTGACCTGTGATTTTAATATGTTTTACTTCCAAGGTTCCAGACTTTCTTGCAATAATTAAATGTGACCTATCATGCCTAACATGCTAGGTAACTTGTTAGGCTGGCTGGGGTTGCTAGGTAACGGCGCAATGTGACTCAACATTCCGAAGGTTTTTGAAAGGGCTCATTTTCCAGACACCAAAAATAGAATAGAATATACTTTGATGATCCCCAAGGTGAAACTGATTAAAAACATTAATGTTGTGTTTTTTCTTTTCTTTCAAGCGCTTGGGTTTGAAAACAGCAGAGATCCAAAAGTATAAAAACGCACAAAACGTGAATTTTGCGTAGTAGATCCCCTTTTAAAGTGCTCTCAATCAGCCTTTCTGGAGATCTTTAAAGTTCATTGTGTCACTATAATAACAGTAATAACAGCAACATTTACATCGGCCCATATTTTCATATTGATGCCTCCTAATTCAGAGGTTAGTGTCTCGGCAGCTAGAATTAAATTGACCAATTTGCTTTGATGCAGCATGAGTCCCACATGGATTCAATTCATTTTTGCCAGTTACCTCGCCGGGTCCTCTGTTTTTGTTTAATATTTCTAAATTTCAAAAATGAAAGTGAATATTACTGTTGTGACCCTCCATTTTAAACAGTGTAAAAATGTAACAGCAATAAAAGAAAAGATTTCTCTAAAGTCTGGGTCCTTTAAAGCAGGAATTAAAAGCTTAATTTCCTTAATTTTTGTGTTTAACTTCTAAATAATTTTTAGTATTTTTCACCAAGCTGGAATTGTTAACATGTTTTTCTTCAAAAATGTCAGATTTATTGAAACAAAATGTTTAGATATTTAGTGTTTTTGACTATAGTATCCTAATATTGCTGTATTTTTCTTTCAAAGTGATTCTTGAACTGCTGTTTTGCTCAGTAGCTCCTCATAATTATCCCTCAATTACATAAATAACACTAACTCTCCTTCATTTCCTTTTGTTTTCCATCTCTTCATGGACCGGGTTTTTTGCAGAGGCAGGTAAGATGTGTAAAGTTTATCACACAATAACACAACGTTAAAATGTTTAAATGTTGCAATAACAGTCTAAGATCAGTTTAAAGGTTCCAGAAAAACATCCAAACCTGCAGAGACACTAGTTGCTGTAGTAAAGTAATATAAAACCTCTCATCATCTCAGTGTGACATAAGGACCAAAGCGTTGTGGTGTATTAAACTACAGCCTCTGTGCTAACCATTCCCTCAACCATTACTGCAATTTCACTCTATTTGCAAATTTTGCGCCGATTTGCAATTTTCAGCTGTCATCACAACATGTTTATTTTATTTAAAAAAAAAATCTGTTTCCAACTTAAAAGCAAAAAAAGTTCTAAAACTTTTCTGTTGTTGCAGAAATTCAACATTTCAAAAACACATTTTACCAAGTAATATTTTTGCATTTTCAGATGCAAATATCTTAGTTCACTTGAAGTATGACAAAATTAACTTACAAGTTACTTTTCAGCAAGAAATGGGGGTTCTAAGTCGGGCTGTTGTAAACTAATATTTTAGTAATCGAGTAATCTATCAAAATTTCTCAAATAAAATATTGGTAAATCTGGCACATCGATGTTACTATCGGATATCAATATCAGTCCAATTTTTCATTTTTGAGCACCCTTAACAGTTACTTTTCTGTAGTTTAGAAAATGAATCTGTAACAATAATAGCTCACATGTGTGACACGAACATCGGGTTTCTGTAGATCACTGCGAATGGTTGATCTACATTGGACCTGAATCCAGCAACAACTCAACATTAACATACAACTCCAGCATGAATTTGGTTTCACAGAAGCTAAATAAATTATTTACCGGGAGATCCATAGAAATAACATGGGTAATTTCTAGTTTGTTGTTAGCAATAGCATTGCACAACTCACTACAGAAACAACCATGTAAAGTTTCTTTTGATCCTAAATGGTTGACCCAACCTGAAACAAAATAATTTTATGCTCCAGGCTTTTGAAACCTTTCATCTGGCTCGTCATATAATATGAAGTTTGCAGCTCCAGATAGTGAGTTATGTGGATCTTATCGACACCAGGTAAATCCTCAAGGTTAGAAGAGAAACCTTTTTTACCGAGATAATACGGATCAAATCCTAAATATACTCTTATTTTTTCAAGATGCCTCATCTGTTTCAGCCTATGTAAGGCATTAGCTACTCGTTGTGATCAATTTTGCTTTGTTTTGAACCACAGAAATCCACTTCTGGACCTCCATCTGAATTTTGCGCGTCATCCGAGTCACGTGTCTGAAACCCAGCAACTAAATAAAGCTAAAAATATATTGAAATGTAAACTGTATTAATTTTATAAACCCTTTATTACACCGACTGCTCTCTCACACACACTGTGATGTCGTCTCTGGTCCTGAAGTAAATAATTCAAGAGGAAAACTATTTCAAATGCACATATTAAAGTTCTTAGAGGCTAAAATCAATATGTCTGATCATAGCTTTATAAAAGCCCAAAACCTAAAACAATTCTTGATTCAGGATAGATTTATTCTCCATGTTTGTTCATGCACTCAGAGCACGGCCATGCCGACATCCCGACCTTCTACACGTGTGACGAAGGTTTGTCGGCGCTCACGCAGGAGGGCCAGGCCACGCTGGAGAGGCTGGAGGGGATGCTGGCCCAGTCCGTCAGCCAGCAGTACCACATGGCCGGAGTCAGAACCGAAGAAACAAAAGCCGAGTTTGAAGGTTCTAAAAAATGTTTCCATGGCATCAAAAATAATTTAGAGTGTTTTTCTTATCGGTGTTAAGTTTAAAGTTTCAGTATTGTGACGACTCCACACAGGTTTGTTTTGTTTTCCAGAACATTTTATTTAAATGTCTGAAAATTCTCCACCTTTTAATTGAAAACAAGTTTTTTAAAAAAAATCAAGACTCAAAAAAGGGCTTTCTAAAATAATTTTTGCCTATATGAATTATAAAATGATGTAATATTTGTTTTAAGTTTATTTAAATAGTTTGGACAAAACACCTTTTCCAACATGATGTGATTTATTTTTTTAAAAATATTTAGACTGAATCTCAGTTCACTTTTCCTCTTAAATAAACTTAAAATTTCTATTTTATTTGGAGAAAGAAACACGATACAGTGGCTATATAAAGTATCCACTCCCAGGGACGCTTTGCATTTTTATTGCTTTTACAATTAAAAAATAATATGAAAGCGAAAACAGGTTTGTTTTTTTTTTTATAAAAAAGCAAAAATAAGTGCAGAAATATTCACTCCTTTTAAAGTGAGCTAATTCAGTAGAGGTCCAGCCAATTGGTGCTAGTAGTCTCTTACCAGAGTGTACAGAGGGAGTGAATACTGTTTAAGAGACACAGTGCATAAAAAAATATTGGTTTTGTTGCAGATGGGATGGAGGTGGATGCTGCAGCAATGGAGGCCGGCCAGTTTGAGGATGCAGATGTTGAGCACTAGTAAGGACAGTTCTTGTTTTATTTATTTAGAATAAATGTGTATTTTTAAATATTTTTCATATTTGACAAACTTTTCTTATGTAATTGGATATTTATAAATATATGTATAGGATTCTGTCTTAATGGTAAATGTTTTCCAGTTGATTCCTTTTGAAGGTTTAAACAGCAAACTACATTTTAACTGCAGTGATGGGAGTCACATTTCTGTGGATTCTAACAAACATCAGGGTATAAACCGATTCAGCTTCTTCTAGAGCTGAAATGATTAATCTAATAATTTGTGATTAATTCATTATTGAAATAATCATCAAGTAATTTAGTAACCTATTAATCCTGAACCAGAGTATACAGACTAAAAAAAGGCCATTTGCTGGAAGAACAACACAGTCAGAGCTGATATTAAGCTAAAACTGTACAAATAAATACATTTTGCATTTAGGATGAAAACCTTCTTTGTCTGAAAAAGTTTTCTACCCAGAACTCCTCAAGTGGCATCGCTTTAGCTTTACTTGGTTCAAATTATGTAAAAAACCAAAAAACAAACTCAAATGAAGCATCTTTTGCATCCAGTTATTAATCAATTAATCCAAAAAATAGCCGATCAGCTCTACATTGTAGTGGTGTCAAACAGAAAGAACTCAGCTGTTCACAGTGCTTTTTTAGTTGTAGATGTTTAGTATTTATTAAGGAAATACTATGTTATTGCACATTTACTTTCCTATTTAAAAAAGGAATTACATTAGGTTTTTATCTGCATATTTAAGTGTTTCTAATATTCTTTAGAAAAGGCTTAAGTGGTAAAAACTCTGCAAAATGTACCAATTATTAAAATCAAATTAATCATTAAACTACCAGATTAATCGTCAGAACAATCGATTAATCATCAGACTTAACTGATTCTCAGAATAATCAGTTAGTTGTCAGAATAACTGATTAATCGTCAGACTAATTGTTGGTTTCAGGCCTTGTTTCTGTACTGAAATGAATTCAAACTGATGGAATCTAAAGGCTCCCTCATTGATGATTTATAAATTTAGCACCAAGAAGATTTGATCTTGCATTCCTAAACAAGAAAACCAAATGGCAGCAACAAAATATAAATAGAACAAACGCTGCTGCAGGCCTTGTCATGCATACGTTTGACTCTCCCTGCAGGACGAAGTCGTGTCCAAACGAAGCACCGGTGGGATCAGAGAAGAAGACGGCAGCACTAATTTCGGTTGGTTCTGCTCTGGCCCAAACCCTCTTCCTGTTTCAGGAGCTTTCTGTTCATTGTAGTCCGTCTTGCATCATCTCATGTCTCGTGTTGAAGCTCAGTTTGCAGCATGTTGATGCATTTTTATGGTTAGGTCATCAAGCTGCTGTGATGCAGGGAGCTACTGATGAACTGTTGGAGAAAATACTCAAATCCTGTTGACTCTATGAAAACATTTTGTTTTGTATCTAAAAGTTAATTTACTAGATTTTTTTTTTCCTCCCTAGATGTCTTTGTAAGAAATAATCAATAAAATAATTTTGTATCTTTTGTTCTGAGTTTGATTTGTTGTTTGAGATTTTGCTTAATCAGACCAGTTTAAGGGCGAAACTAAAAATATTCCCACAACATGATGCTGCCACTTCCGTACGTCACTGGATGGTACAACCATCCCAGTTTTTTCTCCAAATGTAGGGATGGTCATTAAGAACTTGTTTGAAAAATAAGACAAAACTAACTTGCAAGTAACATTTCAGCAATATTTTAAAAAATGTTTTAAGTCAATAATTTTTTGAATATTGATCTTTAAAAAAGTACTAGACCCACTGACAGATTATTCCCTTTATGGCAATTCATTTTTCTTGTTTTTAAGTGAAAAAATCTGCCAGTGGAGTTACTTATTCGATCAATAATTACTCAGTAATTACTGACTTAAAACAAGCATCTAGCTGTAAGTTAGTTTTCTTATTTCAAGTGTGCTCAAAACATAAGAAACTAGTCAAAATACTTTGAAAGATTGTCTTTTTGCAGTGAGGTGACTTCTGAAAACACGTAATTGGAATGGATTTTCTTTACAGGTAGGTAAAATAGTGCTGGAAAATATAAGGGTTTCATGTTGGAGAATATCGATAATTATCAATTTGGGGTATTTTTTTTTATTTTAAATATCTTAAAAACTGCCAAACTGGTGGCGTGACCTTTCCTCTTTTATCCACAACAATTTCCTCTCGAACTGTTATAATTTTTTCCCGTCACTCCACGCTGTTATTGTTTTGGGTTTTTTAAGCAGTTATGCTTAAAAAACTGCTGCGTAAGCTAAGCTGAGGCTGCGTAAACTACTCAGCGGGCTGTTGCTAGGCAACCAAAGTTCGAGTGAGTTGCTAGGTAACCAAAGAGACCAACCTAGCTTAGCTAGCCGTGAGAGCGGCAGCTTTCCCTCCTGTATCTGAATCTGTCCAATATGTATATTAAAAAAAACAAAAACTGCACAGTTTTATTTATACTACATTTTTTACTGGAATCCAAAGGCACCAGTTACATTTGTGCAAAAACGTAAAGAGCATGTTGTGCAGAAGATTCAGTTACAGTACAGCTTTAAAATCACATTAAACATGAATATCACTGGTTACATTTCCTCTGTTAAACAATTTGCTTAAAATATTACACAAAAGTAAGATGTTTTATTATACCATCTACACATTCTTTCATCCAAATGCAAATATAAAACTGTTTGTTGCAATAGATTTTAATATTTTAGCTACATTTATGTGGTTTAATGAGCTACAGATGGTAAAATGTGGTTGGATTTTCTTTTTAAATCCAGCGAACTGGTCAAACTTTATCAACACTTTCAGATTGCGTTTATCAATCTGAAAGTGTTGATAAGTTTGCCAAAAATCAAACACCTCTACTGAATCCTAAAGTAAACAAATGACTTATAGAATTTTGTATTTCAGATGTGCTTTATATGTCACATCTAGTCTAATTTACATTTAAAAAAGTCTCTCAAATTGAAATATTTAGAAAAAGCAGGTCAACAGAAACTTAGACATTGTTAACTGTTAATATTTACGCCTGATGTGCTCTGGGGTAAACATGCAGCCCTGCAACGCTCATGCCTGCTTCTTGGTTCGCAGTGGGAGGTGAAGAGGCGACGATTTTCGTGAAAATGCAGTTGTGAGTTTGTCAAAGAGAAACACTGAGCTCATCATACCTGAGACAACAAGAAGAAAAAAGATAAAAATAAAATAAAAAGGATTAAAGAAGAGCTGGATACAAAGACATATATGTCTTACATGTGTACATGTAATATGTATTTAGTCATTTTGATTCTGTGTGCAACATACAAATGAGTCTTGAGAATCTAGTATTTAATCAGCTTATAAGATTTATGTCAACACTTTGGTTGTAAGCAGGCAGAGACACAAAGCTGATTTTAATTTCTTTAACGTTGCAAAGATTCAGCTGAATAATTTTATATGTTAATCTGAAATAATACATTTCTGATAAAGAAATAACTTGGTTAAAAAGTTTACATTTGGCTTAAATTGTTATTTGCTTTTGAAAAGCAAAATTGAACAGTTAATCATAATCACACAGTTTGCTGTACTTCTAAGCCTTATTTTTTCAAATATTATTAACAGTGTTAAACCCAGTCTGACTGGTTATAAAGCACAAAATAGATGAAGAAATAGAATAATTTGGAGTCTTTTAAGTTAAAAAAAAGGACACAAATGCACAAAAACATAACACATATAATTAAAGACAAATCTATAAAATGTGACCTTAGTTGGTGAAGTTTCAGACTGTTTTGGCTATTGGTCTTACCCAGAAGTGGACCCAACCAGTACACAAAGCAGTACTCCAGGAATGAGTTCCCACTGCAGGGGAACTGCGTGGAAAAGGCCAGCGCCGGGTTAAACACGGCTCCGGTCACACCGCCGCCTAAAATACAAACACACACTTATCAAGGAGAATTTATGAAGTTATGCGCCAATTTATTCAGAATATACAACCAGTAATATATGGAGGACCAAAACTGACATAATAAAAAATAAAAGCATAAATATATATTTTGTTTTTCCTCGTCCTTACACATGCGTATGGAGGACCAAAACTGACAATAAAAAATATGCTTCTATTTTTTACTATGTCAGTTTTGGTCCTCCATAATACAAGGCCTGTATTGCTGATACTAATACTCAAACTGATACTTGTTATTACTTAAACATTTAGTTGGGAACTAAATATTTAGCTTTCTAACTAATCAATAAATCAATCAAATTTTATTTGTTTAGCACATTTCAGCAGCGAGGCATTTCAAAGTGCTTTACATCATATCAGAAACAGAAACATAATGCAATATAGAGTCAACAGAGGAAAAAATAAATAAAAAAAATTTAGTTTCTAAGTAAATATTTAGGTTTCAAACTAAACATTAAATTTCCATACTAATACATTTAATTTTCAAACAAAATGTATATTTTCCAAACAAAATATTTAGCTCAGACTTAAACATTTAGTTAGGAACGAAATATTTAATTCGAATGCTAAATATTTATAGTAAAATAATTTTTCTATTTTGAATTAAATATTTTGTTAATAACTCTAAATGTGTGAATAATATCATGAAAATATGACTTTGAAAAATAAATACCCTAAAATTTAAAATAAATTAAGTTATTGCTGTTAATTTGTCACAAACGGCACCCCATATTTGACAGCGGATTAAAAAACGAACCAACCCACCTGCATAAACCGCCGTTGTTATGGCAGCAGCTACTGCGTGCACGCGGTATTTCTCCTCCACAGATTGCGTGTGCGTGATGACAGTCTGAACAGCGAAGGCGCACACCAGCTCCACCGCAGCAGCTTGCGGGAGAGATGCGTGGATCGCGCTGACACACCGGAACCCCAGCAGCTTTTGGCGGTTGTGGAGTCCCGACATCCCCATACCCCAAATCACCGGCACGGCCGCGCGCGCCGCCACCGCCGCGGCAAACTGGCACGCGATCCGCCGCACTGCGCACCCACCCGATAACCTCGCGCGGTACGCGCGCTCGAGCGCACCGCAGGGGTTACCCACGGCCCCTCGGAAGGTGAGCCCGTGAGCCACTGACGTCACATACGTCAAGGTGAGCGCGAGCTGAGGCGTGATGCCGCCGGATTCGGAGAGCAGCTTTAGCTCGTGCGTGCAGCAGCAGAGCTGGAAGGTCGACACGAGCTCCACCGCGTACGGTGAGAGCCCGGTGTTCACGAGGCCCCGCACCAGCAGCCTGCGGGTCACGTCGCTCAGCAGCACCACCACCGCGAGCACCGACAGAGACACGGCCACGTCGGCAGCCATGGATCCGGACTCTGGGCGCGGGGTTTTCAGCCGCTCGGTCCCCCGCTGGAGGTCACCGAGTTAGCGCTTCTCAATCCCGGAGGATGCGGGGGTTCATCCGGGACAGAGTATTCTTCAGTCCCGGTGCTGCTCACATGGTGCGGAAGTGACTGAGCTCGTTTCCCTCCTCCTCCTCCCTCTCCTCCTGCCTCACCGTTGCTCATTTTCCCAGTCAAACCTGCTTCAGTCTAAACAAACATCCCTTCACTTTTCAGGTGTTTAAAATACAAATTAATCCTCTAATTATTAACCAGCATCATCACTGAGTCTGTTGGTCCACTTTCTGCTTTAGAAATCAGAGTTGTGTAGTAATTAGTTACATTTACTCAATTACAATTACTTGAGTAACTTAAGAAATTACTTTTAGGAGTATTTTTACTGTACTTTTTACTTTTACTTGAGTAATTTTGTTATGATTATGATAGGATTATGAAAGGTTACGATAATTTTGCTACTCTTGTGTAAAGTTTCTGGATACTCTACTCAATGTGAGTAACTTCACTGAATGAAAAACGAACATGTTTTAACAAAAAATTCACCAGACACAGACACAAACCTGCAGTTTAGTTAAAGGGTTTTTTTTTTTTATTGAAAAAGACTGATTTGGGAAATGTTTTGCTTGATTTTGTTATTTTTTGTTACTTATATGAATTATTATAATATTCGTCCTTAAAATACCAACATTTTCAATTTATATTTTGATCTGTCTGGCTATGTAAGTTGTGAATATTAAAAAATAATTGATCATTTGATCAGTTACTCAGTACTTGAGTAGATTTTTTACTAAAGACTTTTTTACTCTTGAGTATTTTCTTGGACAGCTACCTTTTACTTTTAAAAATATGTTGAAGTTCTACTCTTACCTCAGTACAATGTTTGGGTACTCTGCCCACCTTTGCACAAATTTGGAACTGTTAACGGAGCTATAATTACACAAAACTGGTATGTTCTATGGAAGATGGATCCTGCCAAAATTTGCAAATATATAGAAATATAGAAAATAATAAATGGCTTGATAGTGTGATGGTGTATTAAGGCCGTTGTAGATAGAATAAAGAGGAGTAAATTTCTTCCAGAAAACTCTGACATTTTTAGATTAATCTAGGAAAATTTCTAGACCAAAGGAAAATTGTGAGTTTGAAAAGTTGAACATTGGCTTAAGAAAATCAGAAAAGTTTAGCTCATTCTCAGAAAGTTTTAAGAAGCAAAACTTGAAAAGCTTCAAAAGTTTACAATTTTGACTTTTGAAACTCAGAAATCTTCATGTTTTATCTTGAAAATGTCTGGGTTTTTTTTTTGTTTTTTTTTTAGTAAATTTTCAAACTCAGAAATTTCCAAGTGCTTTTCAGAAAATGTCTGATTTTTTGGCAGAACTTTTGTCTTCTTTTTTTATGTACAATAACCCTAATACGCCATTATATGATAGAGTAATTAATATTTATTTATTTTTGAACAGACAATAAAATGTACAAAAAAAATAAAAAATAAAACAAATGTCAATTGACATGCATCATTAGACAATGTGTTAGAATTGTTTTTAATGATAAGTATCTATAATTTCCTGCCTCTCTCATTCACATCAACATCAATATCCTAAATATTGCATACAAAAAATAAAAACTTTCAGAACTCATCTTATTATATATTATGATGAAAATTAATATGTATTTGTCGTTTCCAACAATATTAATTTAACATGATCACTACTATTTAATTTTCCATTTAATTACTTTTCTTTTTCACTTCTTAATTTTTAACATTTTTTCACATTCTGTATTTGTAAGTTCAATTTTATTCACTGTCATTTCATTGTTTTTTTCTCATTTCATGACATCCAATATTATTTATTTATTTGTTTATTTATCCTATTGTATCTTGATTTATTTTCTCTTTACATTCCCCTTCTGTGTTCTCCTTTGTCCAAATATTTACATACTTAATTTTTTAATTTTTTTTTTCTTTTACAGCCTCTATGTTAAATAACTATTTGTTCCTTCAGTTATATTGTTACTTAATAGGGAAATAATACTTTGTTTAGCAGTTTAATTACCTTGATATGCACTCCAGGTCTCTTACCACCAGGTGTCACTACCTCTCCAATCTTTAATCTGCATCATTCGCGTCAGTCATGGACTTTTATATTGTCTATGGTCAAAGTTCTAACTGATTTTAATAATACTTTATGTAGATCAATTTTTATTGGTGTGAAAAAGACATTCGGGTTGTAATTAATGCAATTACTATTATAATCAATGTATGTTTCATTAATTGTGTAATTGTTAAGTTACATTTTCACTCAAGTTGAGCGCTAAAATAAATGAAGTTTTATAATTTTTCTTCATTGTCATTTTGTAAAGATACGTTGGAGTAGTGTAGAAGTTCCCATCATGATCTGCAGAGAAAGAAGAATTTTACCGTCCTTGAACCAGTTGAATTGTTTTTTACACAATTCAATTCAAAAGTTACACCTGAACGCAACGCCATCCATTCTAATCTATGGTAGAGCTAAAGTTTCGGACATTTCGTCATCGACTTTGAACGTAACACCGCTGAATCTTTACCGGCAAACTTGGACCCGCCCCGACTTTAGAACGAACATCTGTATTAGCCAATCAGAAGCTCGAGTGTCTCCTGCTTGACCAATAACGTTCTTGGAATCACGTCCCTGTAGGCGGATCTTTCTTTGCAGCAGGCTTCGCTAACAATAGCCTGGGCTCGGCAAGTTTTATCGTTAAAAAGGAGCAACCAGGAGGGCGACAGAGCGGAGCAGGTCTGAATCGACAAATACGGAGAGAGAGACGGGGGGAACAGAGTTTGTTGGATACATGAGACGGTGTGACACGGCGACGGAAAATTACAAAAGAATTCAGGGATTTATATTTGCTGACGGGCCAAGTGGTGAGTGATCTTTTTCTACTTTCTACCTGACCGTTAGATTAGCCGTTGGTGCGGATTCCCTGCCACGGGCGCGTGGTGCGCTGAGATTTAAGGGGCTAATTTCCCTGATAATAAGAGGGGGGTATTGCTTACTACACTACACTGGGAGCACAACATCATCTTTTTGTTCATTATCTGCATCCCTGGCACCCTGCTGGTTCATGAACATCCACTTAGTGTGGACTTTCAGTCTGTCACTGTGAGGTTATACCAGCCGGAGGCGTGGGTGGTGTGATTATTTTTCTTTATATTACCGGGTTACCTCCTAGATCTCCACTTGGCTGAGTTTTACTGGAGAACTGGAGGCATGGCAGGCCGAGTTCAAATGAATGAATGAATGAACTTTTCACTTTTTCATTGCGTATTTGTTATGTCCTGGTTTTTCCAGAGAGTATTAATTAGTCCATGTGGTTTAAAAAAAATGGGATCTTTTAAAAGAGAGAATTTAAATACACAGGCATGTGTGTTTTACATACACTTCTTTTGAGAAAATACTCCAAAATAGATAATTAATCACTTTAAATATATCATAAATTATAGTGAGTTAAAAACAAAAAAGGAGACAGCCACCGAATAAGCAAAGGAATATTTTTTGAGTGTTCCTTTTTTTTATTTTGCTTTATTAAAACCACAAATTTCAGTGTGTTTTATGTGACGTTTATGTGATATACACAATATGGTGCCTAATTGGGATTATAATAATATACGGTCTTTAAACTTTTTTTAATCTTTTTTTTTTTTATTTGTCATTTTTGGCTTTGACAGCAGGAAGTGTTTTGTGGCATATTTCTATCAACAACTGACATTTTTATCCATTCTTCTTCCTTGCAAACTTAGCCAGAATGGATGAGATTCTCTGTGCAAAGCATTTTTTGAGTCTTGCCACAGATTTTCAGTTGAATGTTGGTTTGGACCTTGACTAGACCATTCTAATTCATTGATTTACTTTACTCTAAATGATTAGAATAATCATTTATTGTCCTTTGTCCTGTTTGATGGTGAATCTCTGCATCAGTTGCTGGTCTTCTGCAGCCTCTGGTTTTCCTCCAGGATTACTCTGTTTTCAGCACCCTGTATTCATCTTCCCTATTCTGCACAGCTCCCCTCTCCCTTTTAAAGAAAACCACTATATTTTGCCCAGGGCGATGGTTTTCTGCCACATATTGTTTTGCTTGTACAAATTTTGCTTGTACAAAAAGCGCAGTTTTGGCCTCATCTAACAAGTAGACCATCTTCCTGTATGCTGGGTCCAAATGGGACTGCTTATTGGTTTCTTTCACCAGTGACTTCCAGATTTGTACAATGGACAACCAATTGTTCTCCTGATATCAGATTCTCTCAAGGACAGCCATGTTGTTTTATTTTTGCAATTGTTTGATAATCTTTCCCTTTTCAGATGATTTCCAGAGCTCTATTAGTATTTCCAAGCCTGTGACATTGTCTTCTTGGGTCTTCGATGCTGTTTGATGAGGCCTAAGGGTTCATTCACACCAGCCATGTTGAGTCCGCTTTAATCAAACTGTAGTACATTTGCCCAGAAAGTCTGGTTTGTTTGTGAAACTGTGAATGCGTAATTGAACTCAGATGCCGACCAAAAAAGCAAACTCTGGTCATCCTACAAACCTTGGTCTTGGTTCGGTTGAAGTTAACTCTGCTTCAGTTCGAATGCAGATGTGAACACCAAGCGGGCCAGAGGCCGCTCCAAAAGCAGGAAGTGGACTACAGCTCAGGGCATTCTGGGTAAATACAACTAAAACAAAGGTGCAATTTTAGCACTAGTGGGAGGAATGGCTTGTGGCTTTTTAAAAAAAAACCAAAAGCAAAAGAGAAAACCTCTAAAATCCGATGCTACTCCATTTTTGTTTACATTTCGTGAAGAAGGAAGTTGTGCTCAGTGTCTTCTTCAGAAGTTTTTGTGTTGTTTCCTTAAGTGGTTCTTGGTGGAGCACCACCACAGGCCAGGAGGGGAGCAGATTTTTCAAAATGTTTGGATCTTTTGACACAAATGTAACATGTTTCAATTTTGGTCCCAATCAAACAGAATCTGCTGGACTAACAGGTGTGAAAACACCTGGAGAAATTAAATTACTCTCAGGTGGACTCTATTTAATAATTAGATACTGGATTTTATTGACAGTTAACAGAGTAAAGAAGGGTTAGTTACAATTGCGTTCCACATTTTTAAGTTTTTTAAATTTTTTGTGAAAACCATAAAAGCCATGTATCCTTTGTGTTTCATTTTAGTTCTGAATCGCTTTTTGTTGGTCTATTGTGTAAATATTCCAATAAAATACATTGAAGTTTGTGGTTGAATTCTTTGGAAAGGCACTGTGTATCTGGAAAACTGTTAGATTTAAAAGGTAATCAAACATTCCTGTAAAGCCAACGTGTTACTTTACCGTAACCTCATTGTGCTTTTGCACGGCCTGCTGTGTCTTTGATGGTAGAGAAGCCGTTCTCTAGGTTTTGTGCAACACTCGACACGAGATGCACTCGCGCTCGTCTTTCCACAGGGCTCAGCAGAATCCCTGTACATCCTCGCAAGTTAACTCTGTGGGTTTGGCCGCTGTGCTGCACATATATCTGCTGCGTCGCATTGATTGGAAACAAACCAGGACACTTTTGGCATTTTTATTAGATTTACAAGTTAGATCTGCTGTTATTGCTGCTTCCTGACTCTTTAAAGTCAGCCAAAGCCTTTAGTCAGCTGACACATTTTCTCTGAGTGCGTACTCACCGAGGCAGACGGTTCGCTTCAGCTGTTCTACATCTGGGTTAAGAATTAACAACTTTAAGGAATGATTCAGTCTTTTTTGGGGGGGGGGTTGTTGTTTCCTTTATAAACAACAAAACTGTGAAACTGGTATTTCTGATTTTGCCAATGTGTTTTTAATATTTGTATGCCTTTTGCAAAAGGTTTCAGTCATTCCTCATTTCTTGATGTTTTTGTTAGAGATCTGCAGACTTGTTGATGGTATTTTTAAGTTTTTCTTTGGGCTTTGCTTCGTTTATTGCTCATTTTCAGTCAAAGCCCTGACCATGACAACAGATTGTTTAATCTGTTCCTAAATAAACAGAAAAATGGGCCCAAGTAAAAATAATTCAGTCATATCTGAAAGTCATTTCTTTAAAAATGGAAAAGAAAATCCAGCAAGCACCTCATACAGGACCTAAAACATCTACTTTAGCTGTTATTTCTTAGGGAGTCAACATGTTGGTGCTAAAATCCTATTTTCTGCTTTATCTTTGGTAATTATCATGGATTAAACTATGATAGAACAAGCTGTGTCTTCATGACCGGCTGTCTGAAGATCCAGTTAAAAATAGCTAATTTCTGAAAGTCATAACTGATTCATCTCTAAAACTTTTGAGCATTTCTATGGCTGAATGATTCAAAGGCCAGAAATGTGCAACTATGTTATTAAGTGAGTACATACACCAAAAATAACACTGTTCCAACTCTTAAAGGGAGATTTTTTATTGTAAACTTTTGTGTTCTTCTTATTTTTGGACTTTATAACAATATAAACGTCTGAATATGCTACTTTGCATGCTAGTTGTTTGAAACCACTCGCAGCCACTGGGTAACATGTAAGTGCTTTTGGAAGTGACAGTTAAAGGGTATATAGAAAGGGAAAAGGAAAGTTCATCTTTCTATACTTCCTTCAATCCCAGGGTTTTTGGTAGTGATGCACCAATCAATCAGCCAGTTATTAAAATTTCCATTTGCTGATGCATTTTCTGCCTATAAATGCATAAACATACATGATGTTCCATCACTTTCCATGAAGCTTAGTAAAATCAGATAAAGGTCCAGGACATATTCTTTGATGCCTAAGCAGTGACAATCAACTTGTAAGACATGTGTGAATCCTGGAAATGGACAGCAGCTAGCTATCATATTATCTTCATGCAGGTTCTAAGTAAGCTCACCAATGATGTGATGAATTACTCAAAAGATGCTGAAAGTCTCAAAACACTCAACGTCATCCATCATGGAACAAATTGTCTGAGTTGAGTCAACTCTCCCTCCCATTGCTCACCAGTTGTTGCCTGTGAATGCCATCAATTTAAACCATTTTTGCCCTTCTTGTCCATTATGGTCCATCAGTTGCTTTGCAGCTTTGGTGTTTGCTGATAACGGTCAACAGAGTCACTCCTATGATGCAACTAGTGGATACACCACTTAGCCAATCAGTGACCGACAGTTTTCAGACGTTGGTTTCAGTTCAACGCCACTCACTTGGAAAGAAACAAAGTAGGAACTAAAGAAAGGGGCTGGTACCATGTAACCATTACCAATGGAATACCCTTAGTCCGCTATAGTGCGTTGAGCCAGGCTGAGTGAAAAATGTTCAATTTGTTCAAACATGATTGGACCATCTTTACTCGAACTGGAGTCTAAGAGTGTTTTCACTCCTGGTAGACTCGGTTTGATTCGGGGCCAAAATTACAATATTTGTTACATTTTCACCTGGTGTGACTCTCTTTCTCACTGCGCTGTGTCAAATGACCCAAATCCTTTGAAAAAACTGTTCACCTCCTCACCTGTGGTGGCACTGCAACAAGAACCACTGAAGAAATGAACGACATGGAAACTTCCGAAGAAGACATTGAGCTCAACTTCTTCCTTCATGAAATGTAAACAAAAATGGAGCAGCATCAGATTTGAGCAATTGTAGGATTTCTCTTTTGTCCATTTCTCCCGCTTGCGCTACTAGTTTGTTTGTTTTGGATGTATTTACCCAGAATGCCCTGTGCACTTCCTGCTTTTGGAGAGGTTTCCGGTCCACTTGGTGTTCATGTATGAACTGTCTAACTGGGTCTATATTAATAGTTGTACATTTTCACAAAATGTATTCTTTATTGTATTTGTTCGCTTATACTTGATTGTTCTTGTGTTCCTCTGTGTCTGCTATAAGGGGTTTGGTCCTCCGCCTTACTTTCTTCTTCTTTTGTTCAGGGTCCTCCAGGGTTATTATAAATACTAAGTTATTAATTTCCTCTTCCTTTTTGTTATTTGCTCCACTGGGGAGAGGCAAGTTTTATAATCCATTGTAATTCTTTCATTTAAATTGTTCAAATGTTTATTTTTCCTTCTGTGTTAATAATAGGTGTTTGGATATTTTCATTTGAGTTGCTATTATGTCTTTATAACATTTGATTCATGCTAACACTATTGTTTTGTATAGAACGGGTTGGAGAACTGGAGCATATGCTATGTGCTAATGCTAATATCTCCCGATTGACAGATTAAATAAACGGAGACCGCCTCCAAACCCAGACTTGGTGTCTTGTGGTTTGTCCGATTACCACACACAACGCAGAAGTCCACCGGTCACAACTGCACCAGAGTTCATTTAAACCAAACCGAATCCTAGGCTTTTATGTGGATCACTGTTCACTATTTTGAAAGTTTGATTACGCATTCACACTTCCCCAGACGAGCTGGACTTTCTAAGCAAACAGACTGGAGTTCGATTAAAATGGATCAAGCAGGGCTGGTGTGAATGAATCTAATGTGATTCAAATCTAAAATTAACTTTTCAAATCACACAGTAAACGGAAAAAGTTGGCCAAAACTCCTCGACAATAATAAAGTCAAAACATCTACTTTGATAATGAACTTTTTTTCTCATACAATCTTTTCATTCCATTCTTACTTAATAAACAATGTGAAACTTATTGTTTTTGTCTGCATTTGAGGTTGGAGTGAAATGTTTTTAGAACCTGGAGGACCAGATAATTTTTATTGTAGAACCCTCTAACTGAAAGATAGTGTGGTATACCAGTACACGGTCCAGACCGATAATCTGCACATGTAACCGGTGCTGGTTATCCTGTAGCTCCTATCAGCTCTACAGTCTTTTCAAACAAACGAACATCAAGGACAAAAGCTCTAAAACCGACCAATGAGAGAATCCGTACTTCAGGAACATGCTAGCCCGAGCAGCGGGTTATGGCTTAGGGCTGATAGCGGCCCAGTTGTTGCCATGGATATCTGGGTGTGGTGAAAGGCGTGTTTTATTGTCCCATGTGAGGCATGAGTCCACACAGTTGTCGCTCTGACACCGCGGCAGCATGAGGGAGGGCTTAACGACCCATTTGTCTCCTGCTGCTGTGACTTGGTGTCTCCAGGAGACAGCAGACTGTTGTCAGAGCTTGTATGTGTTAGCACTTCACGTTTTGGCTCCATCTCACCTGTCACTGAAGATATTTTTAACCGTTTGGACCCTAACGAGCCGCTTATTACAAGGTATGAACCAGAACAGAAGAATTTTGTTCAGTTCCTGGCATTTATAGTCTCCTAATCTCTCAAGATGCTGGAAGGCAGGTTTGTTGCTGCTGCTGAGCGAAAGGAGAATGGTTATCATCTGTTTCCAGTCTTGTGATATTTTTTTTCTCCCCCCAAATGCCAAGAGAGAGCCACAAAAATGGTGAACTAGCATATTTTCCTGCATGTGTAGCTATTCTTTTACATGCAGTCTGTTTTATTTTACTCATCAGCTTGCTCTGGTTTTAAAGATGAAAATTTCAAAACATAATTGGATTTTAAGTGCAGAATCATTTCCACAACCAACACTGACACAACGCTGTAATTACCATTGATATTTCTTTCTTCTGCGCTCACTCTCAGACCAACATAAATAGCAGGATTGGCTGTGGAGCAGCAAAAAGCCAGCCAGCAGCTGAATAATACATAGACTGTCTGCTTGGAAGGCTGCTGGGCCTGCAGAGCACGGCATCTAAACCAACCCCAGCACCAAACTACAAGCTTTCTGCTCATTCCCCCCCCCCATGAAGCCGGTGGACCACATCAGCCCAGGTGAAAGTTTTAATCCGGGATCAGTTCTTTTTCCACACTTGAAGTAAATCCACTGCACTGATGAGAAGCGGATAAGCAGCCAGGTTAGGGTGGGTGTGTAAGTTGGAAATAAATGGTTTGATTCTGCGGTGGGCGTGTTTATCATGCTGATACATTCTGCATAACAATCAGAACTTTATTTCAGTTTTATTAAACTGAAATTAGATGGAGGCCCTTTATTTGTTAACTAGAGGTGTGCCATATGATCGCGTTTACAGTAGTACCAGTGGATTTCTTGACAACACTGAAAAAATTATGTTGCTAAAAACCAAAACACTGCCAGGCATTAACTTTGATGGAGGTTTTCTATGTGACAGATGGAAAAAGTGAAACAAGAAGTGATCAATAGGAAGTGTGCACAAGCTTTTGCTTTTTACAGCTATTTTCAAGTTAAATATATTTTGGTGTTGAAAAAAATAAACAAAATTGTTCTTTTTGTTAAAAAAGATTTTTAGTTTTGCACATGTTTGAGTTCTTAAAAAAAACTTTAACATCTTGTAAAACTAATGGTCTTATGAACCACATCAGTTTTTCAGTCGTCTATTTTGATTTACACCTGGTAGCTGATTTCAGACTGTTTTTTTTAATTGGCCAAAATTGCTTACATTTTTTATTTATTTATTTTATGTTTTCTGATGCACTAAACATATTGTGATTCTTGTATACATTTATATATGAATGCATTTGTTAAGTACAATAATTTAAAAAATGTTTTGAAGTTACATATTTAGCCAAATCCATAAAAAAAATAGCAGAAAATGTGACTGTTTCTGAGGTATTTTAAAAATATATATCATGATTTAATTCTTTGGATATATTGCCAGCTTTCGCTGGAACTAATGATTATTTTGGCAATTGAACATTGTATCAATTAATTGAATAAAAAAATTGGCACATTTTGCTGATTTCTTTTATTTAACCACTTAGGTTTATTTAATAAAGTATTAAAAATACATAAAAAGATGCAGTAAGCCAATCATTAAATAAATTTTTTGAACAGGAAAATAAAATTTGATTGCCTAAAATGTAATGATATATTTCATTTGTAGCAAAGGATCCACCTGAAGCTAAATAAATATTTCTATTTATTTAGAAACTTTCTGCTTGACTTAACATTATTACTGTTGATTATTGTTTCTATTAATTGATTAATAATTAGACAGCAAAAGGAGATTTATTTTATTTTTTTTTTTGCATAATTTGAACCAGATGAAGCTAAAACTATGACACTTGAGTTCTGGGTAAAACATATTTACAGACAAAGCTGTTATCTTCTTAATCTCAGATGCGAAATGTCTATATTTTTTGATTACTGTTTTGACTGTGTTATTCAGCCATGTTGGCTTCACAGAGCTAGACCAGTATTTAATAATTTAGGTTTTAAAGATGGTGGAGTCGTCTGCCTGAGTTTCTGTTTTACCAGAATTCCTGTTGCTTTTCTGTCAAATTCAGAACATTGGCCATCAAATATCTAAATCAAATTTTTGTCTAATTAGGCATTTTTAAACAGAAGCTGTTGAATGAGACTCGAATAATAAATGTATAGGAATGCAGAGCCGAGGCATAAACAAGGTTTAGCATTTTGTCACGCCCTCCTTCGATCAGCCAGCTGTTTAAAGCTGAATTTTTCAGTGCTGATGTATCGCGTTCACACCCTGCTGCCTTGCATCCCTCACAGATGTGCTGTAATTATTTTTTTTCTGCTTTGTGCATTTCATCATCATCACATGACTTCATACTGTAAATGTTTTGTTTTTTTTGTGGGATAATGTAATCTGCAGAGAGAGCAACACGACTGTGTCCAGAGTAAACCACAGGTTAGCCAATAAAAGCACACAAGGTGAATGAGTTCATACCCAATCTGTGTTTTAATCTAAATTCATGACTCCCACTGCTGTAAAGACAACGGTTCATTTCAAGAGTTCATCCAGTCTGTTATAGACTGCATACATTATTTTCAGCCAGTGTAATAATTATTGATAATGTGTTTAAAGGCGATCAGATTAGAGGGTTCAGTTGCACTTAAGCTAATAAAAAATGCAGAAATTTTCATACAGGTTGCATGTCGGTTGCTAATAGGTAGGAGTTTTAAATCTTTGTTAGTAAAGCTCATCTAGATTGTTTTAAAAATATGTCTCATTGCAGTTTAGAACTATAAATACTGTCATGACGTGGGGGGTGAAGATGGTGAGGATAAAGCGGAAGACCCAGGTGGTTGAGTGGTGATGATGGTTTAATGATGAAAAAAGGACAAAAATCCAGGCAGCACAGAGGAGCAAAAGCTAGGAACTAGTCTCTGGTAGCAACTGGTAAACAGTAATCAACCGACAGCAGACATGAGACAACTAGACAGTTTAGACAAGGACCTGACAGAGAACAAGAAACAAAGGTGGGTATAAATACATGGGGTAATCAAGGGAACTAGACACAGCCTGGGATCAATCAAGGGTAGACAGGACAACTCTGAAACTCAACTGAGACACAAACCTAAATAAACGCACAGAAAAACTCAAATCCTTACAAATACCCTGAAAGCCCATAAATAAGATTCATCTGACTTTATTTTAAACGCCTCCCTGATAGTTTTACATTGAGTCTTCCTCCATCAGTAATAGCATCTACAATGAAGAGTGGTGAGAGCTTACAAAAGATCCGGTTAAGCTGAAAACCATACTATTCCTAATTTCTCATAGTAATGCTTTTGTAATGAAGAAACCGGACCCTCCGTGTGTTTCTGGTTTGGCAGTAAATTCGACACACAAGGGATATGCGCAAACAGCGATGGACGACCGGGAGTTAATTTTTGCTTTGAAAACAATCTGATGTGACGCCAGAAAAAAACTATCGTTGTGATAAAAGGAGTTAGCGTACCAAGGCTAACTAACTCCTTTTGATAAGGCAAAGATATTAAAGCCTAAAATAGCATCTCAATGCTAAATATATAGTCACAGCACAGAGGTCCCCAATGCTAATGTTAGCGTCCACATTTCTACAGACGTTCCATGGATAATCGGGGATTCCTAAAACATTGGAAAGATGAACGGATATAATGACATTTTGCGCCAGGGGCTGGAAAGGGGGTTTAATTTGAAAATGTTGGGTTTTTGTACCCAAGTTCCTTAGTTCCTTTGGAACTTGTGATCGACCTAATGAATTTTGGTGTATTACAAACAGCAATATTTTAGTTTATAGGAAAATACAACATGTTCAACTAATCCTGAAACTTTCTTGTTATATTTAGTGTCATTTCAGAAAAAAAAAACCAAACAGCATTGGAAAATCAGAATCAGCAGGCCAGACTTCTTAAAGATTGTTAATTGGCCAGAAAACTGCCATCGGTGCACTCCTATTATTTTATCTATATGGTTTTTGATTAAAATGTGCTTAATTGCAATTAATTACAGACCTGGCAATTGATTAAAAATTTTCATTAAGTTTCACCACTACTTAAAATAGTTTTAACTCGGAAGCCAGTCGGTTGATGAATGGTCGTACTTCGTCCTCCACTGCAGGGCTGAAACTGATGGTGATGAAGCAGAAACCTCCCCTTTGAACAAGGACATTCCCCAGACCTTGACAACGTCAACATGTAGCTGCCTGTTGTAGTACCTGGGTGGTGAGGATGCAGGAAAGACAACCTTTTGCTTTGACTCTTAAGGAGCTTTTCAGATCTGCCACGGTCCAGTCGCATTTTGCCGGGTCGTTCGGGTCATGGATGGTGTAGCGCAGTCTTAATCCTGTGTGATGGAACTCTATAAAGCTTCTGGATTTATTACTATCTCTCCAGACCCGGTTACTACAGCCACAGTTCACTTGGCCAGAACTGCCGTTCTTCCAACAGTTTCAGCCCACTAAATCTGATTCTAATCAGCTGCTTTTCTTTTTACACACTGTGGGAAATCAGACTTTGTCTCTGGTCGGATTCCCACACTTGTTCCTGGCTCTCGTCCAATCAGGAGACTCCTCAGCTCACAAAACTGGCTTCTGTCTGTCTGTCTGTAAAACTTAATGCAGGTTACAGTCAGACAGGTTTTTTTTTTAACCAGTTTTTTAGCAATGTGCACATCCACTTAACCTGATCAGTTTTTATAATTATCTGAAGGTGCTATAAAAATACTTTTACCTGCAGATTGCTCTTTGTTACTGGTGCTGATATGATCCAACCTTTGGTCATAACTTGGAGCAGAACCAGAATCAACAGTCTTTCCAGTGACTGTAGATTCTGGGGAGTGGCGGTCTTGGGTTTGGAGCAGCATGTTGTCACTTACATTATCAGTTCAGCTTTCTGTTGATTCAG
Organism: Brachyrhaphis roseni; assembly: GCA_903066815.1. Taxonomy (NCBI): domain Eukaryota; kingdom Metazoa; phylum Chordata; class Actinopteri; order Cyprinodontiformes; family Poeciliidae; genus Brachyrhaphis; species Brachyrhaphis roseni. The sequence goes on from CAEFZY010011108.1 coordinate 96,892, forward strand.
AACATTAAGTTAAACCAGTTAAACACATTAATTTATGATGCTGTCTGTTTTTATCAACGTAAATGTTGCTTTGACCGGACGATCAGCTGATAGGTGGAAACTTTAAGTGGATGGAGCCGTAAAGTTTAGGTCCAGGTTCGGCTGTGTCAAGCAGAATAACGCTGTGTGTCAGATTTACTCTCACTGGTTGTTTTCTGGGTTTCAGGGAAGGGGAGTTCCAGCACTGTGTATTCTGATATTTTCAAATACCAACATCATGATATCACTCGTACAGATACCACCCAGCATAAACCTTTCCAAGTATCCCAACACTGCAAGGCAGATGGTCTCTTCCTCTTTCCCATTTTTCTCCTCTATTTTGTTTTCTTTTCACATCCTCCTCTCTTCTCTGCTTTTTCTTTCCATACATTTCCCCTAATCACTGCTCTGTCTGTGTATTCCTGCTGCTTTTCAACAATAACTTCTGTAAAAAATAAACTGCAACAAACCTTTCAAATGGTTCCGAAAGTGGAAATTAGGAATCCTAAATATAATGTAAAATAAAGTATGATGCTGCTCAGAGCACAAAGCGTGGAATTAGACTGAATAGATCTGGCTCTATGGGTCATCTAGAATTTTTTTCAGTATCGGGATCAATACAGGTATTCATATTGGATTGTTGCGTCTCTGTTGTGCTGGAGAAATGTTCTAATTGTTTCACAAAAATTGCTATAAATAATTGTTTTGAATGGGGGGAAATCAATTTTCAATCAAATTGTGACAGAAAGATTCCCATCTGTAGTGACAACCCTACTTCTTCCTTTCTATCTGAGATTTTTCTTCTTGTCTGCTCTGTCGCTCTCGGAGCAGGATCCGTCCTCCTTCTGTTGTCTTCCCTTAAGGGGATGCTCACCTCAGCTTTAACAAAACGTCATCAACACCTTTCTTCCCTTAAGCACTTTTAAATATGACCAGCCAAGAATGTCAGCTTAACCTCTGCATGACCCTGTTAAAGTGTTTTATTACACCATGACACACAAAAGCACAAAACAAACGATATGGATATAATAGACTAAGATAACTGTGTATTTGCAAAATGCCATTTTAATAGAGAGTGTTAGCAGTCAGGTTGAGTTACATGTTACTCATCTCATCCAAGTACCTTTTCCAAGCAAAAGAGAGAATATTCCACAGTAACACATCCTGTTGTGACTTTATCATTTGTAAGCACTGCTAATCCACCTCATTTGCTTTTGCCGCTTCGCTTTAAATTTTTATCGGGATATACGGTTAGAAAGAAGGTTTCAGTGAAGGTTATGAACATTGCCATTGTGATCGATTTGGGGGAAAAAAGGGTTTGAAAAAAATCTTGTTGCCATGGTTACTCATCATAGCAATTGTCCAAAGGTTAAACAACAAAAAAAAAAAGGTGATGGCAACAGTCATTTAATCTACACAGAACGGAATAATTGTTCAGGCAATGCCTCAACCAGAAGAATTATGACAAAAAAAAATAAATAAAACGTCAACACTCTAGAGAATACAGTATAGAAGAGTTTAAGTTACATCTTACATGCCAAAGCAGTTCTTTGTTGTTTCTTTTTTAGAACCAGTAGAAAATAAAAAGAGACCAGCACCAAGTTGTTTTTTTTTATTTAAATTTTTTTACCAAGTTTGAATTGCAAAACAAAAGCAACAACACTGCTAGCCTTACAGGTGGCAGCATATTGTGAGAGCCAGTGGTGATTAGACTTTAAAAACACCTTAATAAGCCATAATCTAAAGCTGCTAAAGCAACCTTCTGTCTGTCTGTGTTACCGTCTCTGTGTGTGTTTTCTCGCAGTAAGGTGTGAATGTGTGGACAGCTGCAGGGCCGCCACTCGCCTCCTGCCCTTCTGTTGGCCCTCTTAAACATGCTCTGTACACACAAAAGGTCTACACTTACAGGTCTTTGTTTGTTTATTTTGCCTTACCGTTTGATGTTGAGTAGATTATCTTTTCTCCCTGAGCTGCTGACCAACTCAACACACCGACTTACTGTTGCTGTTTGTCTGGAAATCAGAGCGATTTAATACATGTACAAACTGATGTAGCTGTACCTGTATTTATGTTTTTGTTTTTTTTTACTCTTTATTTTCAATAACAATTTTCTATCAGCATATACACATGTCCACCCTTGTCACATCTCACATTTCACATCTTATTTACGCAGACTGTTTTAGACATTTCATCTACACCAAGTAAACAGGCTGTTTAATTCCGGCTCTGCCAAAAGTTATCCAGGCATGTATTTATGTTTTTAACTTGTGTCTGTGTTTCTTTGCAGGCTGCGGTTGAACCTGTCTGCTGAGGAGTGACTCAAACTCAACGATATCAGGTAAGTTTAAAAGAAACCTATTATGCAAAATTTTACGTTTTTTTTTTTATTTTTTACATGTTTTTGTCTCTACTGCTTCTAAAAACAGCTCACGTGCTTAAAAAACACCCAGTTGTTTTCTGGCAATAAGTTAATTTTTTTATGGTGTCTGGAAACAATAACTGTGCTGTTACCTAGCATCGAAACCTGAGCTGCAGTCCGGTTGGTCAGCTGTATGCACTGTACAATGGCTGCTGTAAAAGACAAGTGTTTTGTTGTTGACTTGTCATCCAGTTGCATTATTGCTGGTTGTGCAGGAGGCTCTACTAATGCTTTTCAAAGATGTACGGTTGTATAATTGTGCAAGTGTAAACATTGAGTTGGGGGTTGTGGCTGGTAGCAACTTATTTGGATTTAAAAATGCTCAAAATAGGCAGAACTGAGCAGACTAAAATTTAATTACCCAAGAATAATTTTGTTCAAAAAATGTAATAAACATGTTATCTGTAGCCCATCCTAACTTAATCTGTTCAAGGAAGCATAATAGATAATAGATGTGTAGGAAATGTAAGTCTAAAGCCTGTCTGGGGGGTTTGGCCGTAAAAGATGGCTGTCTAAAGAGTTTGATGCTATTCAGTAAGTGTAACAAATCACTGTGGTTGAATTTAGCCTCTGATTTATCATTGTCCAATTCAACGTCGCATCTTCACAGCGTGGTGTTTCTTTGACACATGCCGGTTCTTTAACACACAGTCATGTTGAAATGCGCTGATTGGACACAGATCACTGAAGTTCACACATGTGAATTACAGCATCTGGCTTCTTCTGGTGCAGAATTATGACACATCTCAAGTTAATGACAAAAGTCGTATTAAATGCACTGTAACATGAAGACTATTGGATTCTGTATCACATATGGAAGTGGCATAATTTGAATTGTTTGGGAGAAAAGATCCCAATTGGATGGTTCAGACTGCTGTGAAAACGTTGGATGTGGGTTTCATTTCAGCAAAATAATCACATTGGGGTTAGGGTCATAGTGATTACTGGTTTATGATCATGTGCATAACTTTTTACCTTTCAGTAAATTTCTAAGGTACAATAAAAATGATCTGAGAAGGACGATAGGTGATTTAGCTCGTAATATACTTTAATGCAGTTCCGGTTAATTGGATGTGTTCAAAGGTTACAGAAAAATTTATTGTTTTTCTTAAACTTACCTCTTCTGTTTTGATCACTGTAACATTTACTGACTGGTGTTTCAGCTGCTTTCTGTGCACATCTCTCTCCATGACACAGAGCTGTCTAGAGATGGCAGATTACTGGAAGTGGAAATCATTTTAAAGTGCCAGAAACCTTTCAGTTAGATAAACAAAATAATATTCCTTTTTTATGGTAACAGTTTTGGAAGCCATGTGAATCACAATATGTTAGTTTTCAACACTGGCTGTGCGGCCACATGGCTCGCTGAGGGTGTGGCACGTATAAAATCACACTGTAAGACCTTCTGTTTGTTAACTCAGCAACAAATGAAAAAGATCAACACAAAGATGTGTTTTAAAACATTTTAATATGCAAAAGATTTAGTAGAATCATACTTAAACTTGTCTAATAATTTGTTAGTCATCAAACATATATGTTGTTGCAATGTTTTGTGATGTTTTTTTAGTTATATTTTATTAAATTTCCCAGTCACCCATTGAATGCAGCTCAGGTTTAGCACATGAGTGGATGACCAGACTTTGGCTTGGTTTAGTGAGAGGAAACGATTGTCCACATTCTGTAAGTGAGCTGTAATGCAACTCTGCCTATCTGACTTGATGTTTCCCAGCATGCATTGCAGCCTCCATTATTCATGGCTGTGCTGGGGGGTGGAGTTTGACAGCTGGTGAATCGGTGATGAAGCCAGACCCTCGGCATACCTGTGTGTGTGTGTGTGTGGAGGCTGGCGGGGGATGGGGCAGAGTTTCTACACTCTGGGGAATTGCTATGTATTTTTTAAAATGTTTTTACTGCTTTCATTCCTTCATTCGTGTTTGAGCTTTATGCATACATCTCTATATGAAAATATATAAACCAAGATGTTTGTTTCTGATGGGAAACAAACCTCCTATTAAGTTTCTCTCAAAAGATAATGAAACAATCTTAAAAATCCAGTATATTTTGAGAATGTTTTCTTTACCTGTTTTTATTAAATTTTAATAAAACATTGCATTTCCAAAATTATTTAAACCCTTCCTAATAATTATTAGATTAGTGTGCTGCTGCATAATTGAAGTGTGCGTTAGCTTTAGGCAACCCCGCACCATCATACCACCACCACCATGTCTGACACTTTGTGTGACTTTTCCTACGATGTAGCGTAGCTTCAGGGAAAGTTTTCGCATTATTAAATTATTTCATTAAGTTAATTTGTAGTTTTGAATATTATTACACATGACCAAATATGCAAATTAGGTGATAATGTCATCTTGTGTGTTTTAGCACAGCCAATAGCTGCTTTCCTTGCTGAAGAGTAGTCCAAACTGTTAAGTCAGCAGGTGCGTTTCCAGTAGAAATGTGCGCAAAACTTTATTTCACTAATTCCACTAATGTTGAAAAAACACAATTTCTCAATTGAGGTATTTCAATGAAATAAAAAATACAATTAAGAATAAGTTTGTTAACACGATAAGTCATTAAAAAACATGCCATCATCCTCCTACCACTTCCTGTCGTCATCTTTGTCGATTCCGCCAGCAGTAACATCCAGCTGTTGGTCATGTGACTCGTGTGATGTGAAAAAAAGTGTTTCCATTGCAGTTTAGCAAAATACAATTATTTTGGTATGGCGGAAAAATTACCTCATCCTAACGCAACAACTTTTTATCAAAAAATGTCAGTTTTTCTTTTTTAAATTGGCATGTTTCCATTGAGCAACTTTGTTTTTTTAATTCATAGTTAACGGAAAGGCAGCTACTAAAGAACTCAGTAAATCTTTAGGCAGTTTTCTATACAGCACTGCAAACTGGTCCGTGGAAATATGACAGCCGAGCAAGTATTGCATCACAGCAGTTGGTTGTGATTTGACATATTGTGCAGCTCTAATTTGTGGTAGTTTATGTTGCTACTTGGTTTGTTTTGTGCTTTTATCTTCCTCTGAGCCCCACTTACCCCTTTCCTCGTCTCCCCCCCCGTCTCTCTCTCTCTCATTTCTTCCTCCTGTTTCTCGCTGTTGCTGCTCCACTCTGTCTCCATTATACTTTACTCCTCTTTTGGACCCTCTTTGTCTCTGCCTTCTTTTCACAGTCCGTCTCTGTCGGACCATTAACAATGGTCAGATTCCTGCTTCATTCTTCTTTTCAGTTTTCAGCTTCCTCCCAGATTAAACAGATTGATGTTTGTCTTTTTTACAACTTCTTTCCTCATCTTTTGCTCCAGACAGGAGAAGTTGGTTACCTTGAAAGTTCTTCTACATGTTCTCCAATAATAACGTGACGGTAAAACTCCTGAGAACAATAATAATGGTTGGACTCATGTAGGTATTAATTGACCAGACTGTAAAAACTTTTCTACCATTTTAGGACAGGAACACTAAACGTGGTAAATCAATCGTAGCCTCTAAGTGCCCGTGTCCCATAAACTTTATAAATCATCCATTATGTTTATGACTCACATTATGCTTTCTGATTGCTCTCTGTGTGTTCCTCTCAGCCATGACAGCACATCAGCAGCAGTTTACATCCATGTTATTGATTTCATTTCTGGTTGAGGAGTTCTTAAAGCCCATACATTTATCGGATGCTGGGTCTGCCGCTTAAAGCACCGCAGTGCACCATGGGAATGCAACGAACGTCACTATTCTCGCCTCGCTTTTCGTTTTCTAATTTTCCACCATGATGTCCAGATTTGAGTTGGTGTATCATTTTGATTACCTCCTTTTTACAGGTGACCCCCTGGTATTCGCAGGTGGTTACAAATAGTTGACACCCATGAAGCCATCTTAGCACTACAGGGGTTCAGCCAATCAGCACCAATGAAAATGAAAGGTGCTTCTAGATTGGCTGCTTTGGAAATGCCAGCCAACAGCGTGTCAAGTAGCATTGTGCCTAATTATGTCAGCTTCACCAAATCAAATTCTCTTTCAAATATTTTAGGTATGAAGTATGAAAAAATCTGCAAATAAGCATTTTTTTCACAAAAAATTTGCAAAACATTTGTATAATAAAATGATTTTTACATTCGTAAAAAAATAATGAATGGTTTAAAATAATCACATGTAGTTTTCTTTATTTCTTTAAATATTTGTTTGCTCTGTGTGTACTTTTGTGTAGTTTAAGGGTGTTTTCACACCTCATAGCCTCGTAGAATCGATTTGATAGATGACCAAAATTGCAATATTTGTTACATTTTGAGCTGATGCAGTTTCACATTCACACTGAAAACCATTTGAGCAACCTGTTTCCCTCCTCGCCAGCGGGGGCGCTGCACCCAGAACAACTGAAGAAGACACTGAATGCAACTTTCTTTTCCACAAAGTATAAACAAAAATGGAGTAGCATCAGATTTTAGCAATTGCACGATTTATTTTTGTCTTTGGTAAAAGTCCACGAGCCATTTCTCCTGTTAGACCTGCGCTTTTGTTTTGCTTGTGTTTACCCAGAATGCTCTGTGCTATAGTCCAATTCCTGCTTTTGGAGCGGTCTCCGGCCCGTTTGGCATTCACATTTGTATTCGAACCGCACTAAAGTTCACTTCAACCGAACCGAGACCAGGGTTTTTAGGTGGATCAGGACTCGCTTTCTTAGTCCACATCATGGTTCGATTACGCATTCACACCTCCCCAAACGAACCGGACTTTCTAGACAAATGGACTGGAGTTGGATTAAAGCAAACCTAAACAGGTCTGATGTGAATGCGCTCTAAGTCCCTGGATTATGAAGCAGTTTTAATGTCAGTTTAGTCCCATCTAGGACTTCTATTTCAGCCAGAAAGTAGCTCCATCTCCTCATCACAAGCATCCCATATTTTCTTGAGTTTTTGTAGTTCGTTTCTAAGAATTGCTTTCATTCATAGGTCTTAAACAACTTATATAATGTCTTTTCTAACTCACCAAGCGGACATGTTAAAACCTCAGAGACTCTCATCAGTCAGACGGCTCTTTGTCTGTTTTGCTACTTGAGTAGTCTTACAGGATGTCCAGACCTGGGACATCAGGTGTGCCACGTGGGGGTCTTAATGTGACCTTGTAGTCCGTGTCTGTATTGATTACGCAGAGCTGTGTCTAAGTGTGTGTTGTAGCCTTATTGGATTTTGTTGTGTATCAGTGTTGTTGTGTTTATCTTTTACAGATCCGTATGTTGCTGCTGCTTAGTGACCTTTATTTCACATTTTATCTTTCTATTTACTTTCCTTTGTTGGTTTCAAATCATCCTCTTGCCCTTTTGGATTTCTTTATGATGAAACTATTTCTGTCTGAGCTGAACATGGTTCTGTGGACAATCTGATTTTCTGACCCAAGTTATTAGTTTTAGTTTTGTTTTTTTTTGACAAAAGGCCTGGCTTCAGAGCCTGAATGTTTCATGGCTCAATTTGCGGGA